>PISX010016128.1:0-47256 GCA_004024625.1 Mellivora capensis
TTTTTTATAAACAAATTTTTATCCCCAGGGGTACATGTCTGTGAATCGCCAGGTTTACACACTTCACAGCACTAACCATAGCACATACCCTCCCCAACCCAATGTCCATTACCCCACCCCCCTTTCCCGACCCCCTCCCCCCCGCAACCCTCAGTTTGTTTTGTGAGATTAAAAGTCACTTATGGTTTGTCTCCCTCCCAATCCCATCTTGTTTCTTTTCTTCTTTTTCTGCCCCCCTAGTCCCCCATGTTGCATTTCCTTTCTTAGAGCAGTTTTAGGTTCACAGGAAAATTGAGAGGCAGACTTAGAGATTTTCTGTATACTCCTGCCCTCACAAAATCATCGCCTCCCCCATCACCTACACCCTCACCAGAGTGGATATATGCTACAGTTAATGAACTACATTGACACATCATAATCATCCAAAGCCATTTAGATCTACAGAAGGCTCCACAGAGACGTGGGACAAAGAGTATTTGGTCTGATCCAAAAATAGGGTTTGGCACACAATAGGTCCTCGGTCAATATCTGTTGCATGAATGAATGAGTGCTCGGAAAGGACTGGGGTTTCAGTAGCATGTTGGTCTACATGAAAGTTCATGTTCTTGTAGCCCAGCACCTCCTGCTCACAGTGACTTTTGCTATGCCACTGTCATTCCACGAGTCCCCTCCACCTCTATTTTCACTTCTATGAGTAGATTTGAGTTGAAGAATGGCATGGAATTCACTGCTTCCTTCTCATGAGAGTTATTAATAGACTACTAAAAAGTTTTTAAAAACCATCCTTTCCCAGGGGGCAGACACTTATCTAATCATAGGAAAGTGAGCATCAGATGCAGCCACTGAGTTGAGTCTCAGCTTATCAAATGAGTCTTCACGCTAATGTATTCCTTTAATCATGGCTCTGTCTCAGGCACAAGCAACTGTTACTTGGAAGAAATATAATCAATAATCAGGATTTCTGTGTTTCAGTCATGGTATAGAGGACATGGGGGAAAGCGCATAACTCCATCAAATCATTGTTCAGAGAAAATCTCTGTTTATAAAAGAGAATGGTGGGGATTGTCTGTGTTTTTACACAAAAGGAAAATTAACTCCAGCACGAGGCTTATGTACATTCTGTAGAAACTTTCCATTATTTGGAAAAGGAATCGGATTCATACGATGCGCTATAAAGGTATGGTATAATCAAGGGAGGATAGGTTTGGGAGACATTACGAGCTCGCTGAAATTCCTAGTTCAGCATCTTCCAAGAGGAAGAAATTTTACTGGGCTGAGCTTCACTTTCTTTGTCATGAGATGAAATCACTGACCATTCAGTGAGGTTATTGAGTGGGTCAAGAATGAATACATCTCTGTGAATCCTGGAACAGGTTTAGTCGCCACTCTCCCACTGGAAGAAAGGAACCATTTTGAAAAAAGCCTGCCTGAAAGGTTTTGATAGATGAATAGAGCAGCATAGCTCTATGTTCTGAAAAGGATTAGGTAGAAGGATAATTAGAGACTCAGATGGACCATCTAGAAGTCATCAAGTCCAGGGGTTTTCAAACAGGTTAACAAAGAAAACATTTATTTAAATAAGATATTCAATCTTGTGTGTAAGCTCACATCAGAAGTGGAACTTGTGTGATGGCAGCCAGGCTCTGGGCTTGTCCAGGCAGCGCTCAGCCTGCCCACCAGTCCAGGAAGCTCCTCCACAGAGCCTTCAAGCACTGAGAACCACCCTAAGTCTTTTACTCATGCAATGTGATCTGTTATCTCCCCTCCCCTACCATCAATAAGTTTTGAAAGTAGGTAATTGATTCAAGTGGACTCAAGTGACTTTGCCTAAGGCTACTTAGTTTATTGGTTGAAGACTAGGAAATAAACTCAGTCCTCCTAACTAAGGATCTGGCACTCTTTCAATCATGGCGTACTGTATTAGTCAGGGTAGGCTAAGTTTTGCCCCAATAAGAGCAACCCAGTATAGTGGCTTAAATCTATGATTTATTGTTCACACATATAACATGCGTTTTAGATTAGTGAGGGGCTCTTCTCTACAATATCCTGTGGCAAAGACTCAGGCTGATAGAGGCTCTGTCACTGGGATTCTCCCATTATTATGGCAAGGGGAGAAAGTGTTGGAGAGCTGAACACTAGCAATTAGATGCTTTCACACAAAAATGACACACATCTCTTCCCCCATATGTCATTGGTCAAAGCAAGTCAATGGGGACATCTTAATATAAGCAAATGGGAAAGTACAATCCTGGAGGAAAAAAAATGGAACTGTAGACACTTCTACTGTAGTCACTGATTATTTATGTCTTTTCTTTTAATTTTATATTCTAAAACCAGTTTATAATCAATGATATTAAAGCTCCATATAATAGTATTAGAATATAAAAAATATTTTAAGCACAGTTGGATCATGACAAGCATAGAGTTATATATCTGTCTTATAATAATAGCCACATCTGATTTCCAAATTAACTGGAAAAACTCTGTAGAGTCCAATTTGTTGAGTCCCAGGGGGATGGAATAACCTGGATGACTCATATGGGGAAAAGTATAACAAACAACTTTTTGTTTCTCCAAATCTATGCACAATCGCACAGTGCTAACAGTAAGATTGTTTTCACTGAAAGGAAGAGAAATTGATTCTAACTAACCTAAGGAAAGGGAGTATACTGAAGGCTATCAGGGATTCAAAGAAAGGTTAACAGGGCAAGCAGACCTCAGATGTGACTGCTGCTATAAAATTACACACAAGATATTGTGACCTAGGCAATGTCAGAGGCCAGGAAGCAGGAACCCCAGTCAGTTGTGAAGTTCGAACAGTATGATCAGACCCAAAATGCAGTGAAACCCAACTATTTCAGTCGTTCTTCCTCTATTCAAGAATCGTAATCTATGGTGAGAGCTTCCAGTTATTCTAATTATGCCCTTTGACTAAGAGAAGATTTTCCACAGAGGAAGAGGAGGAAATAAGGGTTCTTAAGAAGTGGACAATGATATTGGGAAGCCCCCAGAACAATAAATGTTGGTCACACATAGCTAGGAAAAGATGCACTGGTGCATCCAGGGGCCTCCTTAGGATTGGGCTCATGTCCCCCTGACCCGGCAGAGAAATTGTGAAGTTCCATGGCTGGACTGCAATTCATCTCAACTCCTGGTTCCACTCCTATGATTTCACTTCAAAAGCAGCTACTTCAGCTTCACCATCTACTTTTCATCTCCTATGGCAAACCATTTACAGTATTTCCTATTGCAAAAAAAAACAAAACAAAAAAAACTTTCCTCTTGCAAATCTTCAATTTGCTACTTTCATACTCACAGCCATATGATCCTGGAATCTAGACAAGGAGAAACATACTGACTCAAAGATCTTTTGAAGGATCAACCCTGCTATAATTAATTTCTGTCCTTACTTTGCAAGATAAAACTCTACTATACAGATGCTTCTCTAAGACAGACCTTTTTATGAAGTTAAGAGGAAACACTTCACAAAAGCCAAGTTCTCTGGTATTACAGAACATTTTCTTCTCATGTAGATGTCTTTCTAATTCATTATTCCCTAACAGAGGTGTCAGAGACTTCGTGGGGCTTGGGCGTGTCAATATGTCAAACCACTTACGCTGACCTTCAACTCTGTTGTAATGCACCCGCTTGTCTAAATAAGAAATTCGAGTACAAACTTTTCCCCTAGACATTTCCCATAAAGTTACTCAGTTAACTTTAGGGTAAAACCTCCCATGCTTTTAAAATTATCTGTCATGACTAGAGCCTAGTAATGAGTTTAAAAAAAAAAAAGAAAGAAAATTTAATTTTCTTCCTAATGAAAGAAAAATCAGAATAGAATTGATAATACTTATGAAAATACCTATTTTTTTTTAATCTGGAGATGATGTTCTAAGTTCAAATCCTTCTCCTAAAGCTCATCCTCACACACTTGTCAGGCTAATTATTTATGCAAAAAAACTTAGAAAATGTACCATGGGGTCAATATTCAAAATATTCTGGAAAAGTCTTAAAAATTGAAGTCAGGTATTTATTGAAACCACTTAAATGAATTGTTAAAACAAATTAAATTTCATCTATCTACTATGTGTATCTGTACCTATCTGTCCATCGATGCATTGTATGTGTACGCTTTTCTTTTTCTTTTCCTTCTTGTTCATTCTTTTTTTCTTTTCACCAACAATGAAAACTTTAGCTGCACTCAGTAACGCTCCAAAAAAACTTCCCCACTGCCAACAGTTTCTTCTAAGTCAAAGAACCTCTATTGTCTTTCCTCTGGTAATAAATGATAATAATTAAAGGCAAATACACAATAATTAGTCACACTAGGTTTATCCATCTGGTGTACCTGCATCCTATCACTGTGTCTTTGAAACACATGACAAGCAGCATATTGCAGCACATCCTGCTAATGGGTCTAAGTGGAAAATGGGGAGGTAAAGAGGTCATTGGAAAAAAGGTCAGCAGCTAAGAACAAGAACATTATAACATTATACTTTTTTTTTTAAGTGCTCATTGACTATTGAGCTCTGTATCCTCCAAAAACATATGTGCTTCCACAAGATAGTAGTAAACTACAGAAGCTCACCAGGCCTAAGAAGGTGCATATATACAATTAATTCCACTATTGTTGAGATCACGGTCCCCATGAGCAACCCCACAGCTGCTGTATCTTGTTTGCTCCTTTTAGACCCAGTCCTGTGTTGCCTTTAAAAATATTTGTTCTCTCCTGAAAATTTCACAAGGCAGATGTTAAAGTCATCCCCCACTTGTAGACGAGACATTGACTTAAGGAGCGATTAAGAAAATTCCCCCAGATCACTTCGTCAGCCCTGCACCAAAATTAAAAAAAAAAAAAAAAAAGATGAGCCATTTTTGGAAGAATTAACAAAGTATATTGGGCTGCTTATCAATTATCGTAGTTGAAGGTTGACTTTAAGAGAGCTTAAAATTGGGGAATCAAGTTTTTATGAACAATATAGACTTTCAGAACTTAAGGGAATATGGTCATCAAGTCCTTCTAAAAATAAACATACGAACTAAGTTATATATACGAGACAGGCACATCTTGGTTAAGACTATTAAAAATGCGTTACAAATGAATTCTCCTTTCCCCACAAACCCAAGAGAAATGGTCATTCATGGGGGCTGTTTTGTGCCATCTGTATTCTTCAAGGGAAAGGAATACTATTCCCCAGGTTAATAGCTGCCCCTATAAACCAAGAAAGGCCCACAATGTCTCTTTAATCGGCCTACCACCTTCTGTCCTCAGTTCATGTGACTCTCACCTCTATTCATGTTTTTAAGGCTTGAAATGCCCTCGATACACACATTCATATACACAAGATGGGCTGGCACTGGCCACTCCATCTGTTCACACTCTGAATTTGTCATTAATTTCCCACGAGTAAAAAAATGAAGATTTCTATCCATTTTTCCCCCCAAAGGGGAAGATTGGACACTTCCAGACTATTAAACATGGCCATCCCAAGTTACCAGTGTTTCTTAGGAAAAAATACACTTTTTCTGTCGTTGTTAGGAGATCTGCACATGTTCCAAGGCCCATGAGATGGGAAGGGAGTGAAAAGGTATGGAGGTGAAAGCTAGAACTTTCACAGTAAGGTAAAAAAATCCCTCAGTGCCTGTTTCAAATAGGTGGAACGGGAAATGGTACCTTCACTGGCTCCGTCGAAGAGGGAAATGGAAGGAAAACAAGATCAGGGTTTTGCAATCAGTGTAAATTGTTATTCACCAACCATTTTGGCGTCTCAGCTTGTCTTTTGAAACACCTGTTGCTGACTACTGCAGTCACAACCTCACCAAGCAATCAAGGCATTCCCATCTGTGGTGAAATTTCTCAATTTCTCTTGTATACATCAGACCCGTCATTGTTAATGAGCTCACGGGAAGCATGCAATGTCGTATTTGATTCGATGGCTCCCAAGGATGAAGCGGCGGGAATTAAAAATTAGAATCAGCTGAGGTTTTCCCCAACCTGCAAGGCTGATGTTCCCCTCTTCCCAAACTTCCCCTCTTTCCACAGATTTTCAAGATTTTATTCAAATCAGGACATCAGGCATTTTGGCTTGATTACACTTCTCTTTGATGTCTCCCTAGTCATTGGAGGGCGGAAGCCACCCATTGTCCTGATCTCTTCTTTCTCTTAATTCCGTATGCAATTCGGTAGCCACGAACTGCAAATTATGTGCCTTTACATCAGCTCTATTTTCTCCTTAACCGTTTCATCCCTACCACCAGTGTCTTAGGATAGATATTTGCTATTTCTCACAGATTTTGTCAACAGCCTTTAAACAGTCTCTCCTTGTTCCCCATTCCATGCCCACCCCCTCTTGCCTTTTAATCCAGCATTCAAATTGTTTACCACAAAGGGTTTTCTAAAACATAAGTCAGAAACAAGAAGCCTGAACTCCCACTGTGCCTTTTAGGATTCCTCATGACTTGACTGTAGCCCCTGTGTCCATCTTTACCTCCAGCCTCGTCTCTGCTCAGAATCCCTTGCTCCATTTTCAATGAAGCACTGCTGTTCTGTGAGCATTGGGCCCATCTCTGCCTTCTATCCCTCCCCTCGGGTCCTCATTGTATCCAATGCCTTGCTTCCTCCCTGGGGAACTCCTGTTTATCCTTTAAGAGGAGCAGAAATGGGTGACATTTCCCATGGTAAATTACCGCTCTTGGGTCCCGTTGATTCTTGAGCTTCTGTGTTCAGCAGGATTCCGATGCTCTGTCTAGGTTTGGCGAGAGGAGTAGAAGTAGATTAGCAATGCCTTCCAATGGTGAAGGAAGGAGGAGGGTTGAAATGTTACTCCCTCCATGCAACCTTCTCCAGCTCCCCCACAAGGGTTTATCGACTGACTCCTTTGTCTTCCTATAGCATCTTAAACTTTACTCTCCCCACCCTTTATAGTCCCTGTAATTAGCTCCTGGAGTATCCGTCTCCTCTATTAGGCCATGAACTTCTGCAAGACATGGATTAGACAAGGGACACTTGCTAAATCTTTGTTGAATGATTTCTCATTCTTTTCTGATTCCAAATTATCATGGTGGTTCTACAACAATTTGGCAAAGGACTACAGTCTGCCTACAGGCTAAATCCAACTCACCACCCATTTGTACAAAGTATGGTTGTAATAGGGCCATGCCCCATCATTTATTACCTATGTCTGCTTTCACATTACAACAGCAGACACAGCTGAGTGGTTATAAGGGAGATTCCATGGCCTGAAAAACTAAAAATATTCACTACCTGGTCTTTTACACATAAGGCCTGCTGACCCCAATCCTAGAGCTTATAAATAAAAGCTAAGTTTCCATGTTTCTGAAACACTAAGGAACTTCAGGGCCATGATATGGGAAGTACTCAGCCCCAGTGAGATACTCCTTCCCCCACTCCAAGGTCAAAGCTGCTGTAGAAGTTCAATGGGTTCTGCGAGGTCCTAAATGATTTTTTTTTTTTTAACTTTCAGAAATCTTGCCCAAAGGATACCTCGCCAAAGCAGAACACAAGCCTTACCATTAGTATGTTAGTATGTAGTCATTCAAGCTCTTATGAAAATGTTCTGGGCTCTGTGTCTGGGCCCAGCCCTGCTCTTTGAACACACCCTTCTATCCATGTGTTAGTATAACAACGCTTAATGAAGAGTGGGAACCTCCACATCCACAGTCTTCCTGCTTCTATCCCTAAAATCTCATCTCCTGAGACAAGCTCAGTGGACTAAAACCCAAGTGACCTAACTGTACCCTAAACTGCAGATGGTCATTTGTTCTTCCAGGTCTTGCCCTTGTGTAAGAAGATCGCCTGTTCAAAGCCCGGCTCCTTCCATAAATGGCTGTTCAACCCTGGGAAAATCACGCCTCTTTCTCATCCTCTGTATGCTTCTCTGTAAAGAGGGGGCTGGTAGATTGTTGTGAAAAAGCAATACAATCATCCACGAAAAGCATATGGCAGAGCTGTTGTCCCCAGCAGAGCATTGGCTTTTCGTCTGTTTTGCTTTCAGCATTCCGATCAGTTCATCCTGCCAGCTTCTCATATGGTATTAGGTCTTTCGATGTAAATGTGCCAGCCTCCAGGTGTTAGGATCACACCCATGACTTCTTTGACCTATGGTGTCCTGAAGCCTCATTCCAAGGGCTCTGGCCTGCATCAGAGGTGGGTCCAGAACGGTTCTGAAGGTCAGAACCAGCCTCACCTTGAAAAGTAGCCTAAGTCTCGAGATATCCGAACTGTCAAGTCCCCTCCAGATTGTTTTTCTAGATTCCAAATTGGAAGAAAATCATCCCCTCTTCCTAACAGCTGAGGGCACCCTAGTTATAAGCTTTGGGGCTAGTCTAGTCCAACGTCCGTGGTTTTTTTTGCACGGCCCAAGATCTCTAGGATCAAAAGTGGCTTGCACAACCCAGCCTTGAGAGTTTCTGGTTCTGAGTTGATTGGCCCAGGATCAGAAATTTCAAAAAAAAAAAAAAAAAAAAAAGAGGCAGAAAAAAGAACAGATGTATTTCTTTTTTCCCCTTGAGCATTATTTTTCTGATTCCATCCTGGAAACCAAAGAAAAACATGTTTTGATTATATTTACAAATTTATCTCATCATTCTGGAATGTTGGACTACATTTTATCTTTGGAAAGGGACATCAATAAAGTGCCTTCTGGGCATGGAGCTTGCTAGCTTCAACAACTCTCTCTGTAGGACACCAGGCACAAAGGGGCAGCCAGAGCAAAGAAGCATCTCCTTTGCTTAACCCACAGCACCCCAATATGCATGACTACTCCTTTGAGGTCTGGATGCACAAGGGGATCTTCTGATATTTGCCTCTTTAACAACAAACATTTTGGGGACGGCTGGACTATCCCCACCACCTTCTAACCGCTGTCATTGCTGTGAGTTTCTTTGCCTTCTTCCCATCCATCTTCCTCTACTACCAGAGACATCCATCTAAAACACAATCTGATCATGTCACTTCCCCTCTTACAAACCATCAGTGCCTGCCCATTGCTCAAGGGATAATGTCTTAAACCCTTTAGGAAGATTCACCCACATTTACGATCTGGCCCAGCCGCTCTCCCTGGCAAATCGATCCTTTTCTTTAAAAACTTCAACTCTCGGGGCGCCTGGGTGGCTCAGTGAGTTAAAGCCTCTGCCTTCGGCTCAAGTCATGATCTCAGGGTCCTGGGATCGAGCCCCGCATCTGGCTCTCTGCTCAGCAGGGAGCCTGCTTCTCCCCTCTCTCTCTGCCTGCCTCTCTGCCTACTTGTGATCTCTGTCTGTCAAATAAATAAATAAAATCTTAAACAAAACAAAACAAACAAAAAAAAACTTTGACTCTCCTAACTTCTCTCATTCTTCCTTTGACATTCCCTCACAATGGGTACATGCTTTAGCACTAAAATATTCTACATGTTATAAAAGAACCATTAACATCTCTGCTATTCTATTTGGCACACCTTGAGGGTGGAGACTATGTCAAACATGTCGCCCAGTTGCCATCGGACGCCATGACTGGCAACACTGAGGTAAAGTAGAATGAATGCAACTTGACGTGGAATCCCGTCTGCATCTCATTCTCTGACCCTCTGTGTTATATTTTCATGGCTCATCTCTCCTAATAGACTTTGAGGGTAGGAATGCTGTGTCTATTTATCTTCCATTCTCTCAAGCTTCTGTATATTTCCGGCATGTGGGAAAAGCTCAACAATGATTTGTTGAAGAAAAGATTAAGTTTTTCAAAACGTTAAAAAGTAAGTACACTTGGAATCTATTTTCAGGCAATTTTCTTTCCCCTTGGATATGTAAGACAGCACACTGATATCAGGGACACAGAAGTCCTATATCGGTTTAAAAAATGCTGAGATTTAAGGAGGAAGCATTCAAGGAAAGCATGGGTGGAAGAGAAGAGGGAGAGGTTCCTTCTGGTTGCAATGATTTGCCTATTCAACAAATAAGTATTGAGCACTTAGCTTAAGTGTGGCATGTGGTAGTAAGAGAAGAGAGATAGGACTCATAGGATTTCAAAAGCTCAGGACCTTAGCAGAAGCACAGGCCATTGCAAGGGGGATGATAAAGGTTGCACTGGGCACTATGGGATCATAGACACAGCTCCAGAGTCTGCCTGGGAGTTGGGAGAAGGGAGGGGTTTGGGAGTGGGAGGACAAGCAGAGATGGTTCTAAAGTGTAACTATGCTGTGAACGGTGGGTCAGCACTACCCGGCCACTGGAGGAAGAACTCTGTAACAACTAGCTTGGGAGTCCCTTCAACAGTCTTGATGAGAAATCTACGACAGCCACTCTTACCCTGACTTTTGCCTCCTGACCCCAAGGCAGTCACTCAAACAATAGATACCAGGATATTGAGGGCTCTGAGAAAGAACCAGAAAGGCCAAACTCCCAAGAGAAGACTGGCCCCAAACCAAATGTCCCCAAAGTCCCCCAGCTCAGAAGAGCAGGGAGGATCAGTTCAAACCTTCAAATCTATCTGAAAAGCCATCCCAAGCCTCCAACTCTTGATAGGGGCTTGGTGGACATAGAAGGTAGCATCTTTCCTTTTGAGCAGGTTTTCACTGGGTGTTGCTAGGTATTTAAAATAGGCAATTGATCCATTAACTTTGATTAAAACCTTGATTACATGGGAATTTCAGAAGTTTTTAACTCTTTCTTATAAATGCTGTCTTTCTGGAAATATTTGGGTGTGACCTCAAACAGAGACACATTTCCACTGTACTTGCACAGAGCTAAGAAGAGAGTCGACTCCTGATAAATGTTTTTTAAAAATGGATTCAACTGGGGCGCCTGTGTGGCTCAGTGGGTTAAAGCCTCTGCCTTCAGCTCAGGTCGTGATCCCGGGGTCCTGGGATCAAGCCCAGCATCAGGCTGTCTGCTCAGCAGGGACCCTGCTTCCCCCTCTCTCTCTGCCTGCCTCTCTGCCTACTTGTGAGCTCTGTCAAATAAAAATAAAAAATTTAAAAAAAAATGATTCAACTGAATGATTGTGTATTTAGTTCCCTTTTGTGTTTGACACTGCCAGCATAGAAACATGAGTTCGATTGAATATCCCTCTTTAGAGAATCAAAAATTTAGTGGGAAGAAAGCATGGGAGAAAGTAAAATAAGAACATAATATAATAAGTACATCTACAAAGAAATTGCTGTGGAAATTATGAAAATTCTGAAAAGGGAGAAATTACATTTAAAAAAAATTCATTAGGAAGGGCTTCAAAGAGAAAGTGGAATTTGAGGACCATTGGTTTTCCTGAGCTAGATTTAGGGTTAAACATGTCTTGCTCATTGCTTTACAAAATGCTTTACTATGTCGTAAAAGTTGGTGCTATCCCAACAACAATGTATGCCACCATTGAAATTGGAAATTAAAATAAAAAAGGATAAGGAAGAGGACCAGAGGAAGGGAGAGGAGAAACAACTTATCGGCAAATTTATTCCTTCACAACCCATCATTCCTTTATCACTGTTACAGGGATTTCTAATAAAGGCCATTTGGTCTCTAGGGCGCCTGGGTGACTCTGTTAAATGTCCCACTCTTGATTTTCTCTCAGGTCATGATCTCAGGGTGCTTAGATCGAGCCCCTGTTGGGTTCTGAGCTCCATGGGGAGTCTGCTGGAAGATTCTCCCTTTCTGCCTCTGCCCTTCCCCCCCTCCACTTGCAAATAAATAAGTGAATCTTTTAAAAAGGTAGCCATTAGTTTCTAAAGTTCTGAAAGCATGTCACATTTACATCTGTGCATTTACTTAGGGTCTCCAAAGCCCTTTAATACCTCCTGTTTCATTTAATTCTCCTCATAACACTAACGGACAAATAACACAGGTGGCTGCAGCCTCAAGCTTACTTCACAAACACTGGAGCCCAGCAAGTCTCCTCTTCTGGGGTTCCTCAACAACTTAGAAGGAGGGAACCGGGTTTCTCACTCTTGTCGTCCAGCTCCCTCATCATCATACTGCTATTTCCCATAGGGTTTTAAAAATTTCTTCAGCCAGATTTACTTCAGTAAAAATAATTGTGGAACCTTCCATGAAACTGCTACATCCTATAAAAAACATACGACAAATTCTATTTTCAGTCAGCCAAAAGTGGCCTCCCTTGCTTTCTTCTTACCCTCATGCTAGGTCATTGGCAGAGCACAGTTTAGGTGTTTCTTTTGTTTGTTTTGTTTTGTTCTTTTTTCCCCCCGTTTCCATCTGGAAAACAAGGGTTTTGTGTTAGAAGGAACAAAGTCCATAAGAACTGAAATGCCAGAACAGGCTACATTAGCTCTCGAAGGAAACGGGACAGGTAAGAACATTTTAATAGTGGGACTCCTTCATCCAAGATGGAACAAGACCAAAAACAGAAACTGACCATGACACGTGAGAGATAAGCACCATCTTATGGGTCCACAATAATGGCTGCCTGGAGCAACGTTAAGAAGCCTGCCCGGTCGGCATTGAGGCTGTTGTGTCAGGTCATGTCAGGTCATGATGGCTACAGTAGGCCTGGGCTGTCTGGCTTCTCTCTCTAGAGATCCTGATTATGCCTCACTCAGGGCTTCCCTATTGAGTGGCACATTTATAAAGGCTGATGAACTTCTACTCCTGTTCTCCTCTAGGGTGTTAACCTGACTTCAGGGCTGTTGCTTTGGTATTTTCCAGAGGGTTTTTTTTTTTTTTCTTCTTTAATATATACGTGGCCCATTCATTACATACGTTCATGCCTCTTCTCACTCTGTATTCCTTTACTTTATAGATTTCGTTTTTCTATAAATTCCTTTGAAAAAGATCCAAAGCCAAATTAAAATAAATAAGGATTTATTTAGAGTCAGGAAATGGAAGCTAAATGATCTTATGTGAGACTTAAACTTTTTTTTTTTTTTTGGCTATAAGTAATACTGCTTATTGTAAAAAAAAATGGAGAATACAGAAAGTATAATGAAGCATTTGCTATAATCCTCATCCACAAAAATAAGCATTACCAATATCCTCTATTAGACTATTTTTTCTATCGATATGTAAAATTGTTGAAGGCATACTTTATGTGTAATTTTGCTTCCTACATTCTTACATCCTATTTTAACAGAAACATTGCCATGCATCCTGTGATAAAGTCTTTGTAAATAGGCTTTTCAATACCCAGACTTCATAGTCAGACAGAAGTCTTGGGATTCTCCCCTAAAAACATACTTCTCAAGCCCATCAATCCAGCAAAGTGGTACCAAAACCCACTCAATAATGCTTGCTCCCAACTGAGGTCTCAGTGATTCTTTTCCTTCCTTATATCCCAAGTGGGAAATCTGTACTCTCCAGCTCTATACCCCATGTCTTCCTACATAACCTCTCCCATCATCTCTGTTCTAGACGACACCATGCCCTCAGCTGGTCTTTCTGCCTGTCTTTCACCTGGACCCCTCCGAAGCCCATTCTCCACAGACCAAGCCACAAAAGCTTTATATAAATCAGATAATGCCCCTCTCCTGTTTGACACCCTCCAGCCTCTACCCTTTGCATGTGGACTAAAATCCATGTTCCTCACCATGGACGATGAGCCCCTCCCATCTCTGTGCCTGACTGTGGTTCTGCCCATCCCCTACGACTCTCCCTCGTCCCCTTCTCTGAAATGATCATACCATTTGTCGATTTGTTGCCCATTTGCTTATTTGCCTGTTTATGGCCCATTTCTCCCCCACCAGATTATAAACTCCTCCTCCTGCCTGCACCTGTCTTTTCATGCTGTATCTGCCCAACCTTCAGGTGGCGGCATACCGCTGGCATTCAACCAGCATTTGTTAAATGGATGAATAATATTCCATGGCAAACTGTTTTATCCATCCTTTAGTTTGAAAACATTTGTCTGCTCAATACATTCCTCTGGCTTCAAACAACATTGACATAATCTGATAGTATTATTCCTCTGGCACCCATTCCCACCCACTGTCCTCCCTGCAGACCCCCATGGATGGATCTTCAGGATTTGAGCTCACGGGACCTTCCCTGGGCATAGCTGAAGCGTCTCCTTCATGTTTCCTCCCCTGCTGGGCAGACAGACACCCTACTTTTCCCATCCCTAAATACATTCATGGGCTGCTGTCATTGCTCTGAACACCCATTTTCCCATTGGTCTAGTCCCCGGCTTCCCTCTCTTCCTGGGGAAATCTTGCAGTGATATTATGTGATACAAGATAGAAATAGCGCCTGGCCTCGGGGAACTTATATCCTAGTGACATGGACAGACAATAAGCAAATAATCGGAATAAAGACACAGCAACGCAATGTAGGTGTGCTGACAGAAGAAAGAACGCATCTTTGAAAAGTGACTCGTTGGAGTGGACGCCTGAAATTAAACTATCATTACACCTAATTTTTTCTTCTCCCGTGCTATCTGTCATATGCCCTGCTTATCATACTTAGATGCCAGTTCTATCTTTCCTCTTAGTTTTTAAGCTGCCAACGGGCTAATTTCCTATCTGATTCACAGCATTTATGCACAGCATACATCTCTGTACCTGAAGGAGAGGAGGCGGAGAGAGGAGATGGGGGTCGGGTGGACTGAAGGAGGGTAGGAGAAGGAGAGGAGCAGGGGAGCAGAAGGGAGTAGAGAGGGATCCAAGGAAGGAAGGGAAGGGGAGAGGAAAGAGAAACTTTTAGGTTGGGTGCTGGCCACTGAGAATTTGAACATTGTACCACTAAGGAGGTGTGGAGCTCACCAGTGGGCTTGAAACAGGATTTGATTGCCAGCGCAATGCATCATTGTAGTGATGTCAGTGACACTTGGCAAAGACTTAGCTTTTTTTTTTAGATTTTTTTTTTTCATTCTTCTCAGTTCCCATAACTTTACACCCTGTATTACAGCAAAAGGATGGCCTAGGGACTCATCCTGCTTTTTCCTTCCAAAAATTGCCATTTACCAGATACAAGCTTGTCAAGTCCCTCGGGCCAGCTCTGATTTAGATTTAGAAAGCCCAATGAAGTCAGAACTAGCTTTGAACCCTGCCTGCATGGGGGACCATGGAAGATCTCCAAGCTATGCCAGGCCCTCCAAGCCCACGCAGATGGCGAGCAGAGGGACCACCCTGGACTTGGAGCTGCTATGGAGGGCCGATGACAGGAGAGGCAGAGAGAGCACAGGGGGTGAGGCAACCTCCTCTTCTTGGATGGCCTCCCTACAGACTAGAAATAGTAAAGTGGCCTCCTTGTTTTGTTCCAGTCCCTGCCCTGATCCTGTGGGAAGGACTGGAGCATTGCCAAGGCCACCAGACCGCCGGGGGAACCAGGTGCATCTTCAAAAGGAGCACAGCAGCCCCGGGAGCAGAGAAGCTGCCTGCCGGGCCCCAGGCACAGAGCTGAATGCTGTGGCAGGGAGAGGTAGCAGGCAAGGAGAGCGAAGAGGACGGAAGTTGATATTTACTGAGCATCTAGTTGCATGAACCTGGCACTCTATCAGGCATCTGACAATGTCTTCTCTTAGAATGCCCACCACAGCCCTTGAGATAAATATTAACGCCCTCCCGTCACAGATGAGAAAGTGGAAACTCAGTCTTGCTGCATGTCTTGTCCAAGTTCGCTCCACCGATGTTCAAACCTTTCCTCCTGATTTCCCTATCGATGTTCCCCCAGGCATCTAGAGTTGCACAGAAAATGGAACAGGGCATTGATGGTTTCCCTGTGCCGCAAGGAATTGACTAGTGAGCAAAAGCACAAACTCCCGACTTCCAACTTGCAGTTGTTAGTAATGCATCTGGATGATATTAACAAGTCTGGGGAGAGAGTCCACTTGGGGCCTAGGCAGAGCGGGCGTCATTATCTGTGACCCTGGGCACATTGCTGAACCCTTCTGAACTTTATTTCTTTTTTTTAATTTGTAAAACAGAGACCCAACTACTCACTTCCTCAGATCACTGGGAGGATCAGGGCTAGAAGATAAGACAGCACCTAACCCAGTGCCCGGCACCCACAGCTTTCAATGGCACCCATGTTTGTCATTTCCCCCCACTTACCGGGGAGCATGTGGGATAAAGGGCCGTGGGACATATGTGTCGGACATTTGAGTCCACGTGCTCCAAGGGCATAGAAATTCCTTCCTGCCCTGGTCCAGGCTACCCCTGCAGGTTTTAATCTGGTCTTTCTAGCACATTTGTCATTTTGATTTCTCTTTTCCTCTTTCCTCTTTAATGTCCATGAACTGCAATGAGATCAAGAAGTTCTGTACAGACAGGCTCCAGTAATGTGTCCCGAGTTGAGGTTTGGGGCCTCCAACAACGAGGCCAGATTCCACCTTCATTAAGGCTTCAGGCTATTAGAACACCCATGGTTGGACTCTGATGGAAGGACAAGGTCCCCCAGGGTCGCCCCACATGAACTTGCTGGTGTAATCCAAGCCCCCATGGACTTTGATGAGTATGGAGATGGTCTCAGTACCAAATGAACAAAAACCACACCCATACCGATCTGCAGGTGGCTGGAGGAAGAGGTCGGACAGTTGCCTAAGGTGGGACAATGTAAGAGCAATATTTTCAAATCGTTTTCTTTTTTTAAAGACATAATTGTTTTCATACATCCCGACTCCTCTCCTGACTGGGGAGGAAATGCCCAGAAAGGGGGAGAAACTTCGCGGGGCCATCATCACCCCCCGCCCTTCATCTGCTCCCGGCCAGCGCTCTGTGGGTTGCCATGGTGACGCAGGGCTGACCTCTCACATTTTACTCTTCCAGGAGCTAAAAAGGTAAAAATGAGCCATTTGGTCTCAAATGAAAATCAACCTCCCTCAGTTAAAAGATGTTAAATCGCTTTCCCTTCGTCAAACCTAATGTTCCGTAGCCAAGTTTAAAAAAAAAAAAAAAAAAAAAAGAGGGGAAAGATAGAAAGAAACGGGGTGGTGAGGAAGGAAGCAAGCGAGAGGTCTTAGAAGCAGAGATGGCGGGGCTGACGGGCCCCTGCGGCAGGGACAGACCACAGGGGCGGCAGAGGGCGGCCAGTCCACGCCCCACAACTGTCCCTGGGCTCACAGTCGCTCCTTTCTTGCTTCCTCCGACCTGCACAGACCCCATGGTTCTGGTTCTAGCTCCCCTTGCGTTTGCTTGGCGGTGGTACCTGGGGCGGCTGGACAGTGGGCTTTTATTTTTTTTATGTGCAAGCAACTTGGGTCAGAAAATCAGAATATTGATTGCACCCGTTAGCGGTTGGGCAACCCGTTATTAGCCACGCACCCCACGCAAGAGGCGGCAGGGCACATTCATTGGCTGTGATTAATATGTTGAAGTGGATTTCGGCAGCCGCGCAGGCTGCTCGGCCACGCTGCCAGGAACAGGACCACTCAGGGCGTGGACAGCGGGACCACCCAGGCCGGGATGCCTCTCATCTGATTAAAAGCGCAGGTTGGACAAGTGGGAGAGGTGTGCCCGGTGGGGAAGCAGGCCTCCGGGAAGCAGGCTTGGTCATGCCTGGGGGCTGGAAGCAGCTTGCTGCCCATTTCTGGCTTTCTGATGCATGGTGGGGCAGCTGGAGATCTGCCCTTCTTTTCTCTTTTCTCTCTCTCTCTCTTGCTGGGTACAGGAGCCCACGCCATCCATCCACCTGCAGAGCATGTGAAAGGCAGTGAGATGGCATTTTGGCTTCAGATGAGTCATCGGTTTCATTTTGATGTAAGTTTCTAAGCATGTGGGCTAGAGCTGTCAAATCTTCCTCTATATGTGAATTACCTTTAATTATAAGATAGGCAAGAGCTACCGGTTTATCACTACCAGACTTGTTTTTAATCATTTAACTTCTTGAGAATGGTAACATAAAGAAAAATTGTAAAGAATGAGAGTGGATGTCAGAAATGGGACTAATTCTTACCAAAGAGATTTCTTCCCAATCCTAGTTTTTCCAAAAGTTCTTTAGAAATCTCAGGGGTCAAACAAACAGGGAAAACTATTAGTGATCAATTTCCGTAAGCACAACATCAGAAATAAAGGAAACCAGCACACAAAGTCGTAAACCTGGAGGGGAGAAAACGGTGCCCAGATTCATTCATTTGCTCATTCATTCATTCGTTCAGAGGATGGACACCCTTTAGTCATAGTTCTCCAAACACTGACAGCATTTGGCAAAGACCTGCTAGTTTAATAATCTTAAGCTCATTGATATCATCAGCTTCCTGTGGTAATAGAACTCACAGAAAGTGTCTCTTCTGCTATGTTCATGACATCTCTTGGATCCTACCTGACGTAGGCTATCCCTGAAATGTGGGAAGAAAGTCTCTTTCATGCTGCACACATACATCCACTCCCCCAACCACACACACACACAAACACACACATACACACGCAATTTCTTGGTCCCTGTTTCTAATGAGGTCCAAGTGGTCATTTTACTCTCTGGGACCATTGCTAAACCCATGCTCTGAAGAGAGCTTAGTTGCATCAAACTCGTTAATTGGCTGGCATTTTAAAAGTTTAAGGGGTTAATGCTTATAAGGGAGAGGGAAAATATGCTACTGCGCATGCATTTTGATCTGAGGTTCAAAACATACAACCAGATGAAAATGGCCAGCCTCATCGCTACACACAATTCTTTTCTCTGCCTCCTGGTTCCTCTCCTTCCCTCTCCAGGATCTTACAGATCTCAGCGCGATTAGAGAGCTGCCGATAAGTGAATGGCCAGTGGTATTCTATGATTTCAGTGTAGTCTGAAGATTAAATCCCTATGAAAATAATATATCTCTTCTCCACTCCCCCACCCCCTCCCCACTAGAAGCAGCTGCTTTTCACATTTAAATGTAGCAGGAGTAACAAGAGCCTCTTTTATCAGCTACTTCTATTCATAAGGCATTAAAATACATGCCATTTCTTAATCCCTAGTGCAGCTCTAAGGGGCTTCAGCTTTGTGCTGAAATAGTATGTATCTTTTAAAAGTAGCTGATGGAAATCATCTTCTAAACCAAATCAGTCTCTTAAAAGCGGTCTCCCCCAGGTTTACACAGAACATAAATGCAGTCCTGGACACAGTGTGTGTCCAGCCTCCCCCTCCACCGTAAAGGGCTTGAGAAACAATGCCAGAGTTTGTTTATAAGTAGCCCCGGCGACTTGGCAAGCTGCATCCCTCCCCTCTCTCCTCTTTCCACCCTGCTCCTGTACCCATCATTGCGACGGCACAACTTGGCATGGTACAGCATCTCTTCTGGGAAAGGATTTCTGCATAAGCCAATCGGCATTTGCTGAGCAAGGTCACTTTCAGATCTAGCTCCGTCTGAAGGCAGCCTCTCCAGGAATAGTGGGAGAGGGAGTCAGGGTGTGGATCAGGGAGAAAATCACCTGGAATCCTAGTTAATCCAGGGGCCTCAAGAGGAGTGGGTGCAGGATTGGTGAATTTTGCAACCACTGAGAAAGCTATTTGATAGGCAGGTGGCTGAGAGAAACTAACATAGCAATACTATGTATGTGTACATTTGTCCAGATATATCTAAGGATACAGATATATATGCACACATAAATATGCATTATCTGCATCAGATAATACCATTGGCTACATGTATCCTCATCTAAAAATAGCATTAGAAGCACTATTAGTACAAAGGGAATATGTAAAATACAGACAAAAATAAATACCCTGAGTTATAGAGAACGCTTGCGGCTGTATTTCTGATAAAACTAGTTCCCTGAAATCAAATCTTTTCCTATATGTTTAAATTGAAGCTGGCCCTTTAAAATAAATTCTTTCCAAACAACAGCAACAACAACAACAACAATTGAGTCAATATTCAAGTTTCCTTCGCAAATATATCTAGTTTTCTATCGCCCCTAAAATTAGCGGTTCCCTAGTCTCTGGCATTACTGTTAAGGAAGAACAGAAAAAGACGGCAGCAATATTTGCCATATTTTGTGTTCAGCTCTATGCTTATTTTCACTTAGACTCTTCCAGAAGGTATCTCAGGGGCAGAAAGTGTCACCTTCATCTAATGTTATTTCACTCGAAGTTCCAGTTTAGAAGTGAAATTTCTCTTTTCTCAAAGCAAGTGAGCATTGCTGGAAGTGTTTTGGATTTTAAGTCCCTCTGGTAGATAGACCTGTTTTTCAATTGCTGTGAATTTGCCTTTTCAGTCTGAGTCTCTCGCTCCTTGATTTCAAACTGAAGTGCTCAGGGTGCTCTTTGCTTTGTATAACATGTTTCTTTTTACCTATAAAATGTCACAAAGTTATAAAGGAGGAGGACCGCGTAGTCAGATTTGTTCCCTCCCCCATGAGCTAGTCAGTTCGGGAAGAAGGCTTTACGGGAACAAAAATAAGGCATATGTAAAATGTACACATGAATACACCCTCCTTGCAACCCTTTTGTGAAAAGTATCCATGTCCCAAAGGTTGTAACGTTCTTAGTAAAAAGCGAAAAGTCTTCAGGTTTTAAGGGGCATTTTAAATGCCCTTAAACACCGTTAAAGGAGAAACTTCATTGGAATCACTGCAATTTATTGAAAAAAAAAATCTTACTTTCTGGGGGTAATGGTGATTGTTTCTGAATCATGTAACCCGACTGCCCTCTTCTGGATAGAAAATGAAATGGTAACAGTCTGAAAGATTTCAGAGACCTATAGAAGATGCTCATTATTCTAGCTCCGATTATAAGTTTACAGCCAGAAAATCTATAATGATGAAGACATTTCCATCTGCATGTTATAAACTGAGAATTATAATCACAAATTAAGTGACCTTACTTTCCCCGAATCCGAAATGACGCGCTTCCTAATTTTTTTTCGACAGCATTTCTGGCTTTTGTACTGTTTTCTTTTCTATTTGAGACCCTTGTGTGAGACCCAAGAATTCATACAAAGCCAGGATGAGGAAAAAGAATGACTTTGATATTTCCACAACATTAGGAAAAGCTGATATAAAGTGAGCCAAGCATTTATAAACCTTGCAGTTTGCAGGAGGGACTCACAATTATTAAAACCTCTCAAAGTAGCTTGTCGGTAATTAACTAGATCATATTTTACAGATAAAAAGTAAAATGAAACTATTCTCAAATAAAGTAAAAACATAAAAAATAACTATTATGCAATTCCATAATTCAGTGGCATCTTACTTGGTATTTGGTAGAATTATCAATAGGATAGTCTTAGATCCATCCATTTTTTTCCTCTTTTTCTGTCATAGCCATACAATCTTACATATCAGTATAATTAAAGAGCTTTGGGTTTCTTTCTTTTCTGCCATTTTATGTCTGAAAAATGATACAACAAATTCAAGATGATTGATAATTCTGGATAGAGAGTCATTAAATGCCAACAGAAAAAAAATTTACCCTCAATTATAATTGTGGGTCAAATGTTTGACTACGTCAAACAGATAGAGGAAATCCTAATTCTGAGCTCTATTAAAATGCACTTATTTCAATTTCCAGTTGCTATGTATGTCCTATTAGCAGCCTGACATTTTGAGTAGTACACTAATTCATATGAATTGGGTTTTAAATGAAAGCTTTCAAGGCAACCTTTATGGAACACTGAATGTGCAATAAGCCCAGAATTAACAAGAGAATGAGGCAATACTTTTTCACCAAGCGAGCTTCTTGTATGAAGGAGCAAAACCTGAACACTCCAAATTATAAAATGCCTTCATTTCAAGGGCCTTGCCCATAAGTAAAGCACATGCTGATTTCATTGTATTTTTCTCTAAAGACCTATTAAGTAGTTAGGAGCAGATATAATTCTAGTCTGTAGCTAGAAAGTTAAAGGTCAGAGGTTAAGTATGTATCTTACCAGGTAGGCCTCAGCTGGTTCCCCACCTGTCTCTCAGGCGCCAGAGCTGGGGACAAATTCCAAAAGATCACATAAAGCGGGCTAAGTGTCCACATAATTGGGCAAAGCTTATGTAGGTCACTGTTAGCAGAAGAAGAGAAAACAGGGTTCCCCTGATTGTCTAATTTTCCTCTAGAGAGGCTACTGGGCCTGCAGCGGGGTTCTATGCTCGGGTGGAGGGACCCTTCCCTCTTGTGGGTCCTTTTGATAAGACAAGTGTAAGAAGTGCTTGTGGAAAGTGAAGTGGGCCGTCCATGCCCTGGTAGGGTGGCTCTAGGCACCCCAAACTTGGCGGTTGTCAGGGAACGCCAGCTGTACCCCCCGGGAATGCGGGCAGAAGGACATTGCTGCCCCCTGCTGGGAGTAAGAGCCCCATCCTTTAGGGTGAAGAGGAGCCCCTGCCTTCAGCTAGCTTGTTTTCCAGGCAACCAGGAAGAGGATCCCAAGGTCACATTTGGCCAGGGAGGTTCAGTCGCCTGGCTGTATTAATGGACGAGCACTGGATTAGAAGTCAACTTCTTCCCAAGCTTTGCCATCTTGTGAGCACTATTTCCACCATGGAACTACTTCCTCTCTACCTCAGTTTACTCATCTATAAAATGAGGGACACATATCCTGTGCTTCCTAAGTCCGCTTCCTGGTTCGAAATCCAAATATTCTTACTTAGTCACTTGTCATTTCCATGACACTACATCACTAAATTGGGAACCTGACTATCTCCAAGAACAACGGACACTAATTAGTTGCGCAAAAAATCTAAAGAGTTGTGAAATTTTTTTAATTTTTTAAAATTTTTTATTAACAAATAATGTATTATTAGCCCCAGGGATACAGGTCTGTGAATCGCCAGGTTTACACACTTCACAGCACTCACCATAGCACATAACCCTCCCCGACATTCACAACCCAACCACCCTCTCCCTACCCCCTCCCCCCAGCAACCCTCAGTTTGTTTTGTGAAATTAAGAGTCTCTTATGGTTTGTCTCCCTCCCGATCCCATCTTGTTTCATTTTTTTCCTTCCCTATCCCCCAAGCTCCCCACATTGCCTCTCAAATTCCTCATATCAGGGAGATCAGATGATAATTGTCTTTCTCTGATTCACTTATTTCACTTTGAATAATACCCTCTAGTTCCATACACATCATTGCAAATGGCAAGATTTCATTTCTTTTGATGGCTACATAGTATTCCATCGTGTATATATACCACATCTTCTTTATCCATTTATCTGCTGATGGACATCTAGGTTCTTTCCATAGTTTGGCTATTGTAGACATTGCTGCTATAAACATTCAGGTGCACGTGCCCCTTCAGATCACTATATTTGTATCTTTAGGGTAAATACCCAGTAGTGCTATTGCTGGGTTGTAGGGTAGCTCTATTTTCATAGTCATTAAAATTTTTGTATGAATTTTTCCCCTTGGATACTAGATTGAACCAAATGACAGCAAATCATTAGATTTTATAACTTGCTCACTTATGTAAAAAATCTGGTATGATCTGAATCTCTCCTCTCTTTTTTTTTTTTTTTTCGAGCTCATAAGGTCAGTGGTTTGTATTCCCACAGATAACCACTTCTGTCCAGAAGCAGGAGAAAAGTCAAGTCATTGTGGTCCAATGGTGGTCCCAAGGCTTTGGGAGGGAAATTGAGAAACCCGACAGCACTTGTAGGGATGACGTTCACAACACAGCAGGGGTATGTGGCCCTCTAGTCTGGAGGGATACTCGGGTGGGACTCCTGCCAAATCTTTTGGAAGGAGTTTTCTCAAGTACGGGTTCCTTCAGTTCGTCTGGTCAAAGTATTGTGACCACAGAGTCGGTAGACTCAGGTGCCTAGCTATCTTGTGCCAATGGAAACTCCCAGAGCAATGACAGCTGCTGGCCAGATACCGAGAAGCTGAGAAAGTAGAGAATCAATAAAGATAAAAGATTGTGTAAATAGGGATGCCTGGGTGGCTCAGTTGGTTAAGCGGCTGCCTTCGGCTCAGGTCATGATCCCAGCGTCCTGGGATCGAGTCCCACATCGGGCTCCTTGCTCGGCAGGGAGCCTGCTTCTGCCTCTGCCTCTGCCTGCCACTCTGTCTGCCTGTGCTCGCTCTCTCGTGCTCTCTCTCTGCCAAATGAATAAATAAAATATTTTTTAAAAATGCTTTAATTAAAAAAGAAAAAAAGATCGTGTAAACCAAATTGTCATGCCTGCCTTCATTTCAAAGTAATACGTCACGATTTAAAATACTTGCACTAATCCACTTAAATCCATTGTGACTTCCCTACTGGGAACTGGAACATGTCCTGGAATCTCCTAGAATATAAGTTCCACGAGGGCAGATATTTCTGTCTGCTTTGTTCACTGTACTCGCGGTAGCTAGAGTAACGCGTGGCGTCTGGTTGGAATGTGGGACATATTCATGATGGAAGTATTGGTAGTGGAGAGGAGATGGAATCGGAGATGATGGTGGAGGTTGTGATGGCTCTAGAAGTGGTAGAGATGGAGGGGAGAGTAGTGGAGGTGGAGGTGAGGGAGCTGGACATCGTGGTAGAGGTGGAGGTAGAAGGAGATGACAGTATTGTCATGGCCACTGTGGACTGCAAAGACTTCCCAAGATGGGTCTGTTGTCACGGGAGCAGATGGTTTAAAGAAGTAGCCCACACTGGAGCTAGTATGGCAGAATTCCCCATGAGGCAGCTTGAGTTCCTGCTTTCAGTAAGTCTACAGAGGATGAATTCATCCTTAATTATGAGAGCCAAACAATCCCCAGTGTCTTTTTATGCAAGTCTGAATTCCTGAAAGGACCTCTCCCCCACCTTGGAAGCCTCAGGCCCCTCATCTCCCTAAGACTTCCAAGCCAGAGCTCGTCCTACTTGAAAACCATTACCCATGGCTTGTCACTGACTGAGGACCCTCACTGCAAGGTTCAGATCGTGTGGGAACTCTATTGGAGAAGTCCAACAACCAAATCTAATTAATTCAAGTCTCTCCTTAAAACCTTCAGGGGCTCCCCAGGTACAATGGGCTAAAACCTCCCAAGCCATGAGAGCACTCCATCCCCACCGGTCTCTTCTCTGACCTAATCCCCTTAGGTGCCTAATCCAATCAGGCTATTCTCCGTGTGCTGTTCCATAAATCTATGATACCATTCCACAATTTTTACCCACCTTTCTCTTTATCCCTCACTCCTTCTCTTCCTGGAGAATCTTTATTCTTTGAAATTGAAATCCCTTCAAGAACCACTTTAAGCCCATCATTCAAATTCCATCATTTGATATTCTTTTTTTTTTTAAGATTTTATTTATTTATTTGACAGAGACAGAGATCACAAGCAGGCGGAGAGGCAGGCAGAGAGAGAGGAGGAAACAGGCTCCCTGCTGAGCAGAGAGCCCAATGTGGGGCTCTATCCCAGGACCCTGAGATCATGACCTGAGCTGAAGGCAGAGGCTTTAACCCACTGAGCCACCCAGGCTCCCCAAATTCCATCCTTTGAAACTTGATCTTCCTTTCATCTTTTTGAAGACTTCCACCTAGGCCTCCTATCTCTCCTTCCTTCATCCAGCCAGAATGCCCCTCCATGGTGTCCCTTTGGCATCTGGGCATGTTCCTGTCCTGGCGTACCTGACTCTAGGCGTGCCTGACTCTATGGAATCATGTCTACATGCCCCTCTTCCGCCACTGCCTATGCAATATTTGAGAACACATCTGATATGTGTTCCTAGCATGGAGATGCCACAGCATCAAGGATAATTCTCTTCCTTTTCCACCAAACGGTATGGGATGGCAAACTGTATTAATGCTAGCACATCATCCAAAATGATGGGAACTTACAAGAAAAATAAGTGAATATTGAAAGACCAAGTGACAACTGTTTCTCTGATCACCGAATACAACTGTGTGTCCTGGAAGGAAACATAAATCCACCAGGTGCTTAAGAGCCAAGAGACACCTACTGAGACTTGGGAAATTCAGTAGAGAGTTGGGGAGGGCAGTTAACTTCTGCCCACTCATGGTTGGCTCTGGAGGGGTCTGGAGGCTGCTAGAAGACTTGCTTAAATTTGCATTTGCTCAGGAAGGATATTCTTGTTGTTTGGAGCATTTTATTTCTGTGCTTGGTAGTAGCAGTGCTTGTGGAGGGTCTGATGTGTCCCTGAAGCTGTAGTCCTTGGTACCATCTGTAAAGGTACCATAGAAATTAGCAGAAAGGCTCCAAATACACGCCTTGTTAAGAAGTAGCCATACCATGGAAGATACTCATGTGGTTTAACATTTTCTAGGCATATGGGTCTGAATATATATTTGGATGCCAGAAGGACACCAGGAAAATGTGAGGAAGCTCCTTGTTTGCCTGAGTTCTCAAAGCTATCCAGGAAGGGCTCTGAATTCAAGAGTCACTAAAAAATGGTACATCGGAGAGGCCAGAACTATCACAAAGGCATTCAGGACATCCAAGAAGCCCTCTACTATTGATGTCAATAGACACAATAATAGAACTTCAAATTTTTGTTTTGTTTTGTTTTAATGGAGAGGAAACAGCAGACCTAGATGTCTATGAGGGACCAGATAATAAGGGACAGGAAATAAGTGCATCATGTCCAATTATGCCTACCACACAGCAGGGCAGAAGCCCCTTTCAAGATGACCAGCTACTTTTCATTGCCCCAAAGTCTTGAAATCAACAAGATGATGTGAGCTGGGAGAGCAAGGGAAGGAATCCAGATGGCAGAGTCCTTGGTAAAGACAACTGGGGATGAAGCTTGGGGTACAGAAAAGAAAGAAAGAAAGAAAGAAAGAAAGAAAGAAAGAAAGAAAGAAAGAAAGAAAGAAAGACAGGGAACCAGCTGAGAACCAGCTCTTCAGTTGGGCAGATGTGGGTGGGGTGGGGATTTCATTCCTGATTTTTTTCTTTTCTTTTTTTTTTTAAATTTTTTAAATCTATGAACTTCATCAGATTCTTGGCTCCATATCAGGGATGAAGTAGTCTATAAATATAATTTTTGTCATGTTTACCATAGTATTTTTCTAATTATTATTATTGCTATTTTTAAAATGGGAGCAATTGGAATGAGTAATGAAATTTAGACCCTAAAATTGCTAGAGAAGTGAATACAAAAGACCCCAACTCTCTTTATATGTGTAGCAAGGAAAGACAAGAGCTTTGGAAATAATGAGAAGGATCAGGAAATGTCAGGGACCAAGGGATGACCTACCAGGGAAGAATTTTAAAGCCAAGAGAGCAGCTACACATGGCCAAAGCACCGGGAAAGCATTGAATTTTCTATATTGCTGCAGAAATTTGGAAAAACGGGCACCGACAATGAGCTGTCATAAAAATTACATACAAAATCTTTGCTATTGGAGATTATAGTTATCAAGGGCTCATGGAATTAACAAAGAGGGGAGCCAGAGAAACTTCAATAAGAAGAAAAATTATGCTTACTTACATTATTCCTTTATAGTGTCATTTGAACACTTTTGATTTAATGTGAAATTTCAGAAGAATGGTTGAATAGAATGGAATGTATGCAAAATAGTGAGCTTTGTGTTAACCCAGACTACTTTTCCAAGTGAAAGCCTGAAGAACTGGAAAGCACACATGAAAAAGTTTCACAAAAAAGTCCCATGGAAGCCACAGTGCATGGATGTGGATCTGCTAGCACCTGCTCCTTCATCCTCCATCGGATGCTAGGCCCTGCTTGGTGCCAGGTCACATAATTGGTGCCATGGAGAATAAGGTCACCATGCACACTCCCTCCTGGCCTAGAAACTCCAGAAGGAAATGTGTTCATTCCAAAACGAGAGTGCTGATGATTTGAGAATGATCATAATTTGTTAGAATAAAAGTTTTCACTTGGGTTTTCCCAACAACCCATGAAAGGTCAGCTCAGCTAACCTGTCCTTCAGAGCCCCCCTCATGGAGGCAGGGTCTAGACCCTGCCACATACCATCTCCTGGTTTCCATGAAGCAAGCCCAGTACTAATGCCACAGGCTAGTTTCTCTTTGTTTCCATATGTTTTCCTAGGGGCTCTCTCATCACAGCATCTCATACAACCCCTATCAACATCATGTCCCATTTGGTCAAAAGGCATTTCCAATCCACTGCTTCCTAACCTCTTTTAGGGGAAGTATTACATGCCAGTTAACATTACCATGCCCTGACAGATCAAATGAGGAGATCCAGCCAGAAAGCACTGAAAGTTCATGACAAACTGGGTCACTTTCCATTACATTTATCTTACTGTAACAGGGTCCTTTAAGGACTCCTTTTAGAGATGGTTTACAATATCTCATGTGAGCTTTTCTCTCGAATTTCACTCCACCCCCACCAGGATTATTGTCCGCGTGGTTAAACAGACCATGTTAAACAGGATGGTTAAACAGGATGGCAGGCAGCCAGGGGTGGGGGCAGGGAAAACTGAACCATAAAACCATAGAACCTGACCTGCGTAGGAGGACAGGACAGGAGTTGAGAGATGTGTGATGTGCCACCACAGAGGCCATTAGAGCTATGAAGAGGTGATCCTCGGTGAAGATTAGGCAAGTAGACACATGATCTTGAGCAGGTCTATCAAGGAGATAATAGACTCTCAACTAGCAAACCCAAGTTCAGGAGCCAGGTCCAATATTAGAGAGAAGGACAAGAAAAGCTAAAGAAAGTAACAAAAGTTTAAGGAGGAATATTTGGAAGTAGACACATCAGTAGATTCAGCCTTAGAGAAGGGCTTTTGCCATCATAGGAAGCAAGACTCACAATAGGGAAGAGGTGAGGGAGAACCATGTGAGCCTGGGAACCAAAAAAGAAATGCCCATTGTCCAAGTGGACCACCAAAGAACTGGGAGAGGAAAGCTAACCTCAGGGCTGAAAAAGGCAGCCAGTGGTCAGGGTAAGGCACTGGGAAGACAAAACTGTGTGGTGGCCCCAACAGAGAGATCCAGCCGTCAGGAAATGGATGGTGCACCACACGGCGTGCCTGTGTATATAAATGGTAGGGATGGTGGAGGCATGACCGTGGACCACTTCAACATTCCCTCCCACAGATGAGGATGGGTCCGGGAGCGAGGGGGAGGCGGAGCTTGTTGGTGCCAATTTCATGGTCACAGAGAGCACGGACAGGGTGGGAGGAGTCCGACAGACCTAACTTTCCTTGGATTTACCCTGGACTCTGCACAGGTTATCAAAAACCTGTCTACCAGTCACCAACTAAGCACTCTCTCTTCTTAAAAAGTCAGAATCCTCTTTAGCCCCCGGCTCCTTCTTGAGCTACATTGGATGGGAGCATCCTTCACTGTTTAAAAGAAAGATATTTACTACCATCAGCCTATAGTTTTCATTACAGAGCAAATGTTCAGCTCCCCTATAGGCCATTTATTCTCTGTTGTCTTTGGCTTTTGGTAAGCACAGCTCCTTTCTACAGAAAGCATTGGTTGAATACTATTATGTGTCCTACACTGTCCTCAGTGCCAGAGGAACCATGGGGGTAGGAAGCCTATCTCTTGTCCTAATGGAGTTTCCAGGCCGGAAGAAGAGACAAAAAATTCAAATTAAAAAAAAAAAAGTAACAGGTGGTTTCAAGACAGTATAACAGTGTGTGGGAGAGTCCCCTGTTGAGTCTCCGGAAGAGACTCACTCGTGGGCAGCTTTCCAGAAAAATTAAGAACAAACTGAGAGCTCTGCGTGTGTTAGTGGCCTTACTGTGGGAGGGCCTGGGGCCTCCATGGAGCAGTGAGCTATTTGAGAAATGGATTTTCTATCCTTTCAATGTGATAATATTTAATAGGATATTATCCTAGACATAATATAATGTACAAGGCTCACGTTAACTGATCTATGTAAAATGAAAATATGATTAATGTTCTGATCTTTGCGACTACTATGAACAAGGCTCGCAGAAGATGTATTTGAGTCTGTGATTACTTAGGCTGTCGAAGAAGGTGATCCCAAGGAGCCCCAGTCAGATATAAAATTTTACTGTACTCATAAAATCTGTGTTGAACTTAATGCAGTCGAGTGGTAAGACAACCGGATCAGAAGTTAGGATTCGCGATATGCCTTTTCCCATTCTGTCACTAAGCATCCCTGTACCCCTGGAAAATCACATCTGTGGTCTCCATGTCCTGTTTTCTAAGAGGAAGGGATAGAATTGGGTTTCTCACTAGTCACAAGGGGCTGTGATCCTGCCCTAAGATGATTCTGAGAGCGGTGCTGTAATCATATGTGATGATCTAAGAAAATGATGACTTAGAACACAACGTTCTTTTAGAGAAACCCAGTTCAAGACAATAGACAGGACGTCATAAATTATCTGCCTTGGAGTAAAAATAAACTCTAGTCAAATTCATGTGCTTCATACCTGGGTAAAGTGCTTAAAGCTTTATTGGTCTGTTTCTACCAAATAAACTATGACCAGGCTTATAGAAGCAGGCGTGTTAAGATCATATGCTGTTCAGTCCACCAGCCACATCATGGGGAAAGCAGATGCTTGTGTCAAAGAGATAGCTTCCGAGACTGAGGAAAAGGAATGAAAGATCCCTCTGGCCAAAAGAATCTCTCCCACTGTCCCATGAATCCCTGCCATGGTTTCTTGGGGATTAAAGGTAAATTCTAAACTCCTTATCTTACTTCACTCTCTGAGCCTTATAGGATAGTGAGCATTAACTAAGGAAATTTATGGAAACGTGACTGGCAGACAACGATCAACCAACAAACATCAGTTTGTCTTCCCTTCCTTCCTGCGGCACTGAGTCTCCTCCCCAGGCAGGTCTTGGCCCTTTTTCTCTCTCTCCACTGAGCCAGGTAGAAGCCACATTGTCTTCAAGCCCTTGTTATGTTGTTTCCTCCACCTGGAAGATTCTCCTCCCCTCCCCCTGACCCCATCTCTGTTCAACCAAATCCAGTTTGTGTCCAATAAAGGTTTTTAGTTGCAAGTAAAAGAAACTAATGAGAAAGGTTACAAGGGCCTCTCCTAAGAATGAAGACCTTGAAAAGCTAATTGTGGACAGTGAGATCCCAGGGATTTCCAGAGGACCCAGGCTCACACTGCAGAAACCATCTGGTCCGAACACCCCCATCACTGCTGCAATCTGTCTGACCACCAAGTGACCCATTTTGGGGCATCAACTCCATAGTCAGAGCCTTCAGACCATATGTGTATTTGGAGAGACCTAGGTCATGTGCTGGTCCCTGGTTGCACCCCATTTGGGTGAGATGGGAGAAGATCCTTTGGCTCTAGCAGTGGAGTTCAGCAAAGAGAAGGGAGATCTGGATTTAGTTTTCCAACAGAATGGAATGCTCAGGGAGGAGGAGAGAGTCCACCAAGATATCAGGGCACTAATAACAAGAGGGACCAGATGTCAAAGAGCCCCCAAACTACCAGTGTTCCCCACAGGGTCCTATCCCCAGAATGTTTACCAAAGCCTCTCTCCCAAGCTAGGGCCCACCTAATTGGTTTTCCTTGGCCCAAGCTTCACTCCCCTGAACTCCTTCTGGTACCATCTCTGCCACACAGTTTAGGAGAAGTGTTACACTACCAGAACACACTGTGTGACTCTCTTGTGTCTTCTCAAACACCTTCTCCCTGTGTTGTCTGACTCTGCCTGAGGCTTCTGCTTATGCAGAGCACACCAGGTCTCTCAAGAGGCTCTTGACTTTCTGGGAGCTCTGTCAGAATTCTGGAAACGAAAACCAAATGAACTCTAAACAGAACTAAGCAGGAGCTATGCAACTGTTTTATTAAAAAGCACGTCATCTGGGGCGCCTGGGTGGCTCAGTGGGTTAAAGCCTCTGCCTTCGGCTCAGGTCATGATCCCAGGGTAATGGGATCAAGCCCCGCATTGGCTCTCAGCTTAGCGGGAAGCCTGCTTCCCCCTCTCTCTGCCTGCTTGTGATCTCTGTCTATCAAATAAATAAACAGGTAAATCTTAAAAGAAAAAAAAAAAGAAGCACGTCATCTGAAAAAATACAACTCCCTTGATTAACAGAATTCTTTAATATAATGCACAGAAAAAGTAGTCTCCGACAAAGTGAAGATTTCTTTCCAGCCAAAAGCCAACATCTCCATAAAATATTAAATCAAACGAGAGATGATGGCTAACCCCAGTATTACTGAGCATTAACTTCTTAGCATGAAGCAATGCTATAGGAAAATATTTTAAGCTATTTTTAGGTGATACAATCGTACGTTCACAAAGCTGAAATGATGGCCAGATCAAAAGAATCATAACGATCTGCCTCCTACTTTCTTTTATAATTAATTTCCTAAAAATATGTCTGTATGAAAGTTAAACAATTGATTTACATCTTCTAAAGGTTGTTTGATTCCAAGAGCGCTTACAACTTTAAAAATTAATCTAAATTAAGCTAATTTAGTTATATAAAGTAATATATAGCCACGAATGTTCTAGAATGTATCCATTATTGCTTTAAATTCCACAACAGTTTGACATTTATCCAGGTAGTAAAACAAAATCAATTTTCAAAAGTAATTTTTACCCAAAATTATGTTTGTTCATTTATTTGAAATAATATTCAGAATTCCAGGGGACCGATTTTATTGTTGAAAAAGAGGTCTGATTTTTTTTAATACATATTCCCTATTATTCTAATTGATTGTTACTGGCATTCAGACATTCTTCAAATTTTGTGCATGCATCTTTCTAAAACCATGCACTTTCATGCATAAATCAACGGCACTCTAAGCCCCATTTGCTATGCCTAGTTAGACTTTCAGATATAACCTCATTAACGTGCATGTTTACTTGCCGGACTAACAACTCAATCTGAACAATATTGCCATCCATATAGGTGAAGTGATGTTTGTGCGATTAGTGGAACACACTATTGCAGTTCTTGCATGCTCTTTTGTAAATGAAAGCAGATAAATAAAGCAAATAATACAGTGGTAATGTGAAGGAGTTAACCATCAAAATCAAGAATAAAAGAACTTCTGGTCAATCCAGACAGTGGAATACTATGCAGGCATTAAAACCATCATATCCAAGAATATCTACTCCCATTTGCAAATAGTCATGACACACCTTTCAGAGAAAAAAAAAAAAAAAGAACAAAACTGTACATACATTTGACCCTCCTTGTGTGCACCTGTCTTCTACATCTTCTCTTAAAGGTATCGTTCCTGCCATCTTTTCAGTATCTGGACAGGCTTGTGGCCCGCCCTTCGTTTGTGTCTCCGCAGCAGACAAGGTTCTAACAAAAAGAGATCAGAGGTCAGAAAAGACCCCAGGCAAAGGCACGTTTTGGTCTAATTTTGCCTAGAGTGACCCTCTCAGGAAGGATACAGTGATACTAGTGGTGGTAGGAGTCATACTAGAAGTATTAGTAGAAACAATAATATACCTAAAAGAATGCAGGTGCAATGGGTTACTTTTCATTATAAGCGCCATAGGGGGGAAAAATAAGAAGCAAGCAAAAACATCTAGAAGACGTAAGAAGATTAATAATCTGGTAACTACAGGGCTACAGAGGTTATTTGAGGAACTAAGGACCCATAAAATTGGAATCCGAGGCATTCTTTGCCCTTGAAATCATGTCGGAAGAAGGATGACTCTGGGGACACCAGCCAAAAAACATTGAGGTGAATTCCAAAGTGGGGGCCACACACGAGGTAAGCGAGTTCTTCAGAGCAAGAAAGAGGACTGGACCGGGTCAGGCCATTCACAGTAGGTCCCCAAAGATCTGAACTTTTTATCTCAAACGTCGTATCTCATCGTTGCCTATGATTTTTACCAGCAAACTAGAAACTTCTTTCTCTGGATCTTTTCAACTCTGGCCACTCTTCACGGTAGCTGTGTTGACACCAGCACATTTCTTAGCAAACGTGCTCAGTGGAATCTTTGCTTGTAACTTTCTAGCAGTTCTTAGCTTCTGTTTATAACATGTTAAATTTCCCTAGAAGCCCGAGGTTATTAATAAGAGCTAACATTTATTTAAGCATGCTCAGTTCCTGCTTGCATGACTGTTTAATGCTAGTGGTAGTATTATTGTCTTGCTTGGTTATTTTTATCTGCATTTCAGTCCCTTCATAAGGTCTTGGAGCCCCCAGAGGAGTGCCTCATACCAGCCCACACATGCCTGTCAGCTGTTCTCACAGAGTCCATGCTGTGTTTTTTGGTTTTTGTTTTTTTTTTTTTTCCTGCACGGGCACCCAGGTGTTGCCATCCATTACCCAAGAGGCTGCTTGAAAGAGAATCACCCCGGGGCGCCTGGGTGGCTCAGTGCGTTAAGCCTCTACCTTCGGCTCAGGTCATGATCCCAGGGTCCTGGGATCGAGCCCCACATCGGGCTCTCTGCTCAGCGGGGAGCCTGCTTCCTCTCTCTCTCTCTCTCTCTGCCTGCTTGTGATCTCTGTCAAATAAATAAATAAAAACCTTAAAAAAAAAAAAAAAAGGAAAGAAAGAAAGAGAATCACCCCTGCTAATGCCAGCAAGAGTACCAAGCCCAGTGTTTACGCTGAGAGCACAGCACTCACAAGGGGGACAGTCCTGGAGGGTGGCAGAGCCAAAGCACTTCAGGGGGCCCAGGCAGGGTGAGTGGCCTCCACCATATTTTGTTACAAGATCCAAAGTAGTTCCTCTAGAACACGCTGTCAAAGCCTCAGTCAGGCCAACAGCTGCCTGCTCGCTCCCCACCCTTATTCCAAGGGGCTCCAAGAGCAGCGGAGGGGTACATGGAAGACATAGCCTACCCCGCCCTTCTGTGCCCTCCCCACTATCTTCCGGAAGCAGCTGTTCGGCCTCTGGGTGACCCCGGCCCTTTTCGGTCCTGAAGTTCTTGTTGTTGTTGTTGTTGTTGTTGTTTCCCCTTTTGAGCCATGTCTATATCTCAGGAAAGGAGTTTGGGCTTATGTCCATATAACTAAATAGCTCACGGAGGTGGTTTTTAAAGGAGAGAGGTCTCCCCAGTGGTAAACTCAAGCATCCGCATCTGGAGAAACAGAAATCGCTCACTGCTTTGGAGCCAAGGTTGTGTCCTTCACCTTTTGCCCACCAGGTCTTTGAGAGCCATGAAGCTGAGATTCAGGATCAGCCCTCATCTCTCCGCCTGACTTGACTATCTCCAGTTCTCACCAAGAAAGACAGCTTCCCTGTGTCTCCTCTCTTCTGGGGTGGTCCCAGTGTTGGCCTCTGTAGCAACAGGCTCTGCCTTTCTGGTCCTCTGATGTAAACCTTCACTGAGAATCTCTTTTTCCCTCTTCCTGGTCTCCCGAGGGCCCCTGCTTGGGATCACCTCAGCTTCTTGAGTCTACCTTCATGAAGATGGCCACCGGCTTCCAGCGGTGTCTGCCCACAGCGGCCCAGCCGCACTCTTGGCAGCCTTCCTGTTCATGTCATCTTCCAAAGACTCCAGTCCAGATCAGAGCTCTGAGGATTCAGTTATCTAGGAGGGGAGGCTTGGTTTTGGGAAATATGGGCATCTGTAACTACTTCCCTGTACATGCCGGACAGATGATATCCATTTCCTAGTGACGAGATCAGCCAGACTCTGGGCCAGTCAATGAAATACCACTAAGAGCGGGGAAGCAGTCTCCATTACAGGAAAAACCTGCATTACAGGAAAAGAACATGCCTTGTGGACAGTACGGCAAGAATATTGTATCCATTCACTCAGCCCATGAGCATCTCTGCTCTGATATAGACCAGGCATTGGGCTAAGTACAGTAGAAATAAATACGAGGCAGGCGTGGCTCCTGTCGTCAGGGAGCTGAGCATTTAGATAAGAAGCACCACGTCCCGCAGGAGATCGTCACCACTTGCCTCAAATAGCAACTGTGTACTCTGTGTAAATAGTAAAGCTTTTGATTAACATTTTAAATCCCTAAGCATGTGACACATAGCCTCCAAATAAATACAAGGCAAAGTCCCTAATGTGAAACTACTATGACTAAAGCCCAGTTGGGATATTTAAAACAGGTTTTAGCCATTACTTTGTGGCCAAATTTTGACACTTGAGAACACGAACGGGGAACTCTGAGGATACCCACCTGATAGTACGTTGGGTACTGCTTACCTTATCAAAGTCAAATTTGCTTTCATTAAGAATAATTCCCATTTAGGCGGATGACCCAGACAAACTCGTTTAAGCTGCTACAAATGAAAATGCAAATAAAACATCTGCTTCTAAATGATTTCCACTCATTATTTTAACTTCAGAGGAGGAGAGGTTAGGAAGTTTCTAGAATCACTTGAATGCCAAGTGCTTTGATCAGACATGCTGTTAGAACCCCGTGAGCCGATGGACTGAGCTTTTAAGAGGTAAAATCCCTCAGCTTTAAGACAAGTAGAACACAAACAAGATGACAAGCTTAAGAGACTGGACACTCCAGGTAGAGATGTCTAAAAAACAAATGAGAATTTGGGAGACATAATATACTGCAGCAGAGGGAGAAATGAATGTGAGACATAACTCAATGTGGGAGAGAGACCTGAGGAGGAAAAAAATCTCATTCTTGTCGAATATATCTTCTTTAGAGACTTGGCAGTCATGCTGAAATAAGGCAGTCAATGCAAGAAAGCCCCTTTGATTTGGAGGATCCTTGACAGGTACAAGAAGCCAAGGAAATATAGAGGGACAGTGAAACCTAACAATAAGAACATAGGGAAAGCACAACCCAGCTCAGACAAAGGTGGGTCACAGCGGATACTCCCTGTGACTCTTTGGTCCTTTTGCTCTGGGTCTCCAGGTTTTTCAAGATACATTTGAAAGGCTGGAACAGTATTTATGGCCGTCATCCCTGGAACTGCTCACTGTTGTGCCCAGCGGTCATCCCACCAAAATACGATGGGATGGAGAAGAGGATCACTCATACTCAGGCTCTGAGCTCCAGCTTGTCACTTCCCCGGCTGTGTGACCTTGGGCAACTCGCTCTAAGTCTTTGAACCATATTTGTCCCATCCCTTAAAAAGCAGCAGCTGTCTGGGAGGGGAGATGTGTTAAGTGCATGAAGCATAGTAGTTGATCACTAAACATAGCTAGCATTTTCATTATAAAGTCTTCTACAAAGAGTTTTTTTGTTTTTCATTTTGTTTTGTTTTTTTAAAGAAGAAACCAGGAAGTTGGTTTAAAGAAAAATATTTAAATGTTGTAGGTACATATGCACCCTTTAAGGCATGTTTCTCCTTGAAAGTCCCCTTGTGAAACCTAACATCCTCTTCTTTAGTAAAGATTTTTAGACTTAGATTCTAACATGTAACTTTACTTGGTTAACATTTTGTTTCTCCTACTGGACACACATTTATTTTTTAAATATTGATATACAGGTCTACTATTCTTTTTCATTTTACTTGAGAAAATCTTTTTTTTAATGTAGTTTTGGAGATTCCATAGGACTCAAGGAAGAGAATTCTAAGGCAGTGACTCTTAAACTCTCCTAGGGTCACACGTTACTTTGAAATCTGATAAAAGCTATAATCCCATGCCCCACAAAAAGCAAATATACACACATACAAACATAATTGTAAGTGTTCATAGATCTTCTTGGAGCTACAGGAAAGTATGTTAGGTTAAGGACTATTCATCTAGGGCATACCTGGACATTTTTAGAACTGTCCCCCACTCCCTACAATGGTAAAGGAGGAATTACACAAAACCAATTCTTTATCCCTTAAGAAGAATCCTTTGTCGGGCGCCTGGGTGGCTCAGTGGGTTAAGCCACTGCCTTCGGCTCAGGTCATGATCCCAGGGTCCTGGGATCGAGGCCCACATCGGGCTCTCTGCTCAGCAGGGAGCCTGCTTCCTCCTCTCTCTCTGCCTGCCTCTCTGCCTACTTGTGATCTCTCTCTGTCAAATAAATAAATAAAAATCTTTAAAAAAAAACAAACAGAAGAATCCTTTGTCTTAAAGTTTGGTTTGAGTCACATTCCCTGGGTACTCATGGAGAACATGAAGGAATTATAGCAAGCCTAGGACTATGGATAGACTTAAGGAAATCGGTTTTTGAAGTAATCATCTTCCATGTAGCCTCTTTAGAAAAAATAATTTGTTTGAGAACTCTTGAATGTCTGTTAGCTCTTCTACTTTATAAAAGAAAGAAATCCACTTCAACCACCTCCAAACTTAGTGTGGCTCAGCGTCCTGTGCAATGAAAATCTTTTAAGTGTCAAGCAAAGGGAAACCTCGTGTAATGATTATAATCAAGCTACCATAAACCCATAAACCTACAGGAAAAGTGGAATGCTAAGAATTGCTTTTTACCTTTCACGTATCTAAATGCTAAGCAATCTTCCCCAGCTATGCTCAGTACTTATCCTTAGGGCAACTCAAGAGCAAGAGCGAGGAGAACAAGTTCCTTCCAAACAGCATAAGCAGAGTAAGTAACTGAGACTTTTAACAGTCACTGAAATATTTTATGGGACTACCAAATTTTCAAAAGACACTGGATAAAATTGCAGATAAAAATTTCATGTGATGTATTTCATATTCTTTGTGTTATTCGAGGAGTTATTAAAACCTAATTTTTAACAATTATCATTAAATATTTATAGGAACTACGGTCAGTTGTCATTTTATTTCATACTATTAAAGGTTTAATAATTTCTACCTCATATTTAAAAAAAAATAATATGCTAGCTCCGGATAGACTAATTCTTGCCAGTGCACCCTCTTCTCTTTCATTAATGTCTACAAAGAGTCTGGGCATGATCTGCCTTATTAAGAAATAGAATTCCAATAAAATTTCATTTTGCTTAATAATTGTCAGGCTTTATAATTGATTTATGCTGTTTATAGATTAATTGAGTACTAACAATAATGTAATATCCCAATCCAAAAAAAAAATGTTTTCAGTTGTTACATCCACAGGAAACAAAACATATTAAATGTTTATATATATATACATATATATATATATATACACACACACATATATATATGCATATGATATATGCAAATTTTATTGTAGCTATGTATGACAGAGTGACTAATAAAGAATTTTCAAATGTATAATTATAATCCATTAAGCTAATGCTGTGGAGCAAGAATAAAAACAGGAGTTCAAGAAGGAAAAAGACATAAAAATCATTAAATGTCGGGGCGCCTGGTGGCTATTGGTTAAGTGTCTGACTCCTGATTTCTGTTCAGGCATGATCCCAGGGTCTCTAGAACAATCCCCCGGGCAGGCTGAGGGAGGAGCCCACTTAAGATTTTATCTCTCCCTCTGCCCCAACACCCACCACCACCCCCACAAGCACATGCAGGCTCTCTCTAAAAAAAAAAAAAAAAAATTAAATCTAAATTTAATTTTTTTTTTTACAGAAATATGTTTGCATACTTTTTGTGTTAGTAAGTTTCATGTTATTATGGTATTTAGATTTTGTTTGAGGTATTTTTTTTAAGATTGTATCTATTTGAAAGAGAGAGAGAGGGTGTGAACAGGGGGAGAGACAGAGAGAGAGAGAAAGAGAGAGAGAGGGAGAAGCAGACCCCTTGCTCAGTACAAAGCCCGACACAGAGCTTGATCCCAGGACCCTGAGATCATGACCTGCGCTGAAGGCAGAGGCTTAAACAACTGAGCCACCCAAGAGCCTCTGTTTGATGTATTTAAAAGTGTGCCATAACCATTTATTTGTAAAGATATGCAGAATTCTATCTTCTGAAACCATTTAAACTTATGATGATGGGACGCCTGGGTGTATCAGTCAGTTAAGAGTCTGCCTTACAGCTCAGGTCATGATCCTACGGTCTTGGGATCGAGTCCTGCCTTGGTCTCCTTGCTCAGCAGGGAGCCTGCTTCTCTCTCTGCCTGCTGCTCCCCCTGCTTTTTCTCTCTCAATGTCTCCCTGACAAATAAATAAAAGCTTTGAAAAAATTAAATAAACTTAAGATGAAAGTTTTAGATGCTCATATTTGTACTGAGTCAGAAACTTCATCGTTTTACCAAATTATTTCAGGGATGATGCAAAAAAAGATTTCTAAAAATCAGTATTCTCGATTATGATTCAATATGTGACAAAGATAACACTAATAATAGAAGTAACTGAAATTACATATATATGTAACATATTATAATATATATTCTATGATATAATTATTTAAAATTATACATACATTTATGTGTATGTAACTCAGCTATCTTGATTTTATTGTCATGTCCTCTTTTTCTGTTTTTTTTTCTTTTCCCTTTTAGCATGGCTTATCACATGAAGAATGAATTTAAAGGCAATGTTTTGAGGGAATCTCTCTAATTTGTCTTGGAATTTTGCCGATAAGGGCAATAGACTTGTACTGATCCTACTCATGTGACCCTAATTTGGAAAGTTAGTGCTCTTAGAGTTAAGATTTTGTGATAAAACATGTTTGAAACAGTCATACCACCTTATCTTGCCCCATTGGAAACTAGTATGGTTACTTAGCCAAACCTATTAATACTTTCTTTCGAGTGCCTTCCTTTTTGATATTTTTAAGATTTTATTTATTTATTTATTTATTTAGAGAGAAAAAGAGTACATTAGCAGGGGGAAGGGCAGATGAAGAGAGAAAATTTCAAGCAAGCTCAGCACTGAGCTCAGAGCCCAACTTAGGGCTCGATCTTATAACCCTGAGATCATGATCTGAGCCAGAATCAAGAGTTGGACATGTAACCGACTGAGCCACCCAGGCACCCCTGAAGTGTCTTTCTTAAGCACTGTGTCTTGTAAAGGACCTGACTAGAAGCTATCAAGGACACACAGAGGAACACATCCTAGTTCTGCCCATGGACCTTTTAGGCTATGGGGGAGGCCATGTGGATGGAGGGGTTGCAGAAAGTCATGTGGATTTCCCATGAGGACACAATTTCTTCCTGATCATTTCCAATTCAACAAATGGCTGTAGTCATGGGAGAGATGGCATTTATGCCTGGAAATATGTATATGAGATGAACATTCAGAAATGGGGAAGGCTAGTCCAGGAAGCACTTTACTAACATAAATAAAATCAATGGGTGAAAAAGTCATTAGAAGTTCAATGAATAGTAATCTAGGATCCACTAGGCATCCTATTATTTTAGCATAGGTTTACATATGTTTCCTTATAAAGTTCCTGTTCTGTGGTTTCTTCTGACTTTGTTTTCCAAACTACAGGCTGCAGCACGTCAACGCCTTGTGAAGTCAATTTAGTGGAGCACAGCCAGTTTTTTGAAAAAGAAGTGAAATCAAATAGAACAGAATAGAATGGTCAATTATTCATGTGTACTACACAAAGTAGGGGCGATTATTATTTTGTGAAACTTTCATTTCAGATGTGTGTGTGGATGTAATATGATGGGCAATAGAATTCTTACTATACATTGTTGAGCAAATAACTCCAAAAAACTCTAAGATACACACAAATCTAACCAAAAAATAGATAGAGGAAAGTGAGTACGGAATGGAAGCTTGCAGCCTGATTTCCACTTTGAGTGATCAGGTGGACTGTGCTGCATTAGCCAAACTGAAGAAAACAAGAGGAATAAGACATTTGGGGAGAAATTAATTCATGAAGGAAGTTTATGATACATTGCACAGAGACACCTTATTGACTCGAGGTGGGCATTTCCAGTAAACTGCTGACCCTCAGGAATGCGGTGTTCCCCAGAGACATAAATTTGGAAGACAGAGGCAAAAAAAAAAAAAAAACAAAAAAAAAACCTAAAGCTAAATCTTTGATTAAGGCTACCCAATATTTCTCCAAATATTTAAGAAAGTTGAAGAAAATGACACAGGTTTCCCAAATGAGATATTAGCTCATGAAAAATGTCACATTGGGTTAGTTCCTTTGCATGACTACTTGCAAAGACCACAAAGGAAATGGAAATGGGGCCACCCCAGATTCTCACCCCACTATATCTAGTGCACTTGTGCAGCACAAGGGCTAAACTAGAGAAGGGGACCTTTTCTTTGCATTCCTGCAGCATCCCGACATCTCCCAGGTTTTTATCATTGATTGTCATTGAACGCGTGCGTGTGGAGTGAGGCTGTCAGGTTTGGCTAAGCATGGAGCTTTAGAAATGTCATTGTCACAGAGCACACGTTCCCCTTGGAAGCTAAACGATCCTATCAACTTTACCTAAGGAAAACTCTCTCCAGATCAGTGAAAGACAAGCTACATTGAGACTCCCTGGCATTCACAAACGTCCTCTTAATAGGGGATGAGCAGTGCCATACAGACGTATTTCCACTGTCTTTCTGCTCACAGGAAGGCCCTCCGTGCTACTGAGGATGAAATGTGCACACTCGATTGTGTCTGAGAGTGGAGACCAAGAGGCCTGGGAAGTTGAGGATGTTAACTTGGATCTGCAGTGTTAAAAGCAAATTCCTAAGTTTTTACAAGACCCTTATCTTCCCTTCCCTCCTCCCTGACTTTGAATGACCCCTGCAAGGCAATAAAAGAAATCAGGTGCATTGCGGTGCGGGAAGGGGGGATTGAGGTCCATAGTGACACTGTGTCTGGGATGTTGAGTGAATGTTTTTTTTTTCCTTCCTTCATTTTCTCTTTTGTGTGTTTGGTTCAAGCAGGCCACAGGCTCTGGGTTTCTTTGTCTCGGCAGAAGTGTGAGATGGGACAGAAAGCATTCTTGCATTTCCTTTCCAAAAGTCTGAGCCACAGAGTATGGTTTTATTAAGTATCTAAGAGAGAGAGGCATAGGGGTTGTAGCTCCAGGGAAAGATATTAATTACTGAAAAGAGTCTCCCAAAGATGGGGAGAAAAAAAAAATGTCTGTACATCCTGGAGAATGAAAGTCAGTACCCTGGGCATACCTCAGGGAGAATGGTGGTGTGTGTCTTACCCTCACCAAAGAGTCTGGTGCTGTGAACCGCACATGAAAGGATCCGCAAACCTGAAGGCATTGTTTCAGCTAGGGCAAGGAGGTTGTTGGCAACAGCAGAGTGTCTGGGGCCCATCGCTAATGGATGAGCATCCCTGACATCACAGAAGAATCTGAAAGCTTCTCCCTATTTTAGTACTACAGATGAGAGGGAGGATAGAAAGCCCTCCAGGAATGACTGACATTAGCTACCTCACAGTCCAGAGGAATGGGAACTTATGGGTGAAATAAAGTTGATTTATGCAAAAAAATTAGATGTACTTTATCTGGCAAATTGTGATTTATGGACTGAGGTTGCTATCCATTGCACTAATCCATGGTTGTTAGTGGTTGGAATGTTCCTTTATTGTAATGATCACTCTCTTCAGACACACACACACACACACACACACCTCAGAATCAAGGGCAAAACTTCCCTCCGAACAACCTAATGTCCACACTAGCCAGGATGTGTGTAAGAACAGAAATGTGAAACAGGGAGACAAAGGTAAGCAGAAGTTCTATGTCTTACAAATCACAGGGATATGAAAACCACCTTCTTTACCAATTCCTCAGAGTCCATCCACAACCATTGTCTTATGTAAGATTTATTTCCTTCTAGAAATTTCCATGTGCACACAGAGGTCTTGTCAAGTTGGGAGCATTCCAGTTTGGGAGACGGGGCTGCTCCCTGCCCTCTCTGGTTTTGTGGAGTTGCCTGTCTCTTGATGATGCGATTTCAACCAGTCATGTAGGGCATTCCCAAACTGGTTTATTTCTTCCCAAAGTCAATGCTAGTGAGACAAAGACCTAAGCTGCTCCCTCTATGGCTTAATTTCCACCATTTAGATCTCAGACACCACTCTCTAAGGGCATATTCAGGACGAAGCTGCTGCCTCTTCGGCCAGTGTGCTATTTCTATGGCTAACGTATGCATTACCACAAACTGGGTGGCTTCTCACAACTGAAATTTCTTCTCTCCTGCTTCTGAAGACCTTCCTTCTGAAACCAAGATGTCTGCAGGGCCATGCACCTTCCAAAGTCTCTAGAGTAAATTCAGTGAATGCACATACACAAAGAGAACAAGATCTAATTAACCATAATGACACCAATTGTACATCATTACTGTTAAACTTTTAGAGCCCTCTATATTTTATTCAGCTGCGGGTGTCCACAAAAGAGGTTTCAAAATAATAAATCATTAAATCCCTTAAATGTTTGAAATATTCCATTTTATAAATGAACCACAACTCATAGCTTAGTCCCTTCTTTATAAAAGGGCAGTTAAGTTGCTATTTGAAATCATGCTTTTTAGCAAGTATCTCCACCCCTCTGTCACAGATACCTACAGCAGAATGTCTGGGTCACAGGTTGCGTTCATCTTAAACTTCACTTGACCTTGCTGATTTGCTTCTTCACAGAGGTTATTACGCACATTTATATCTCCACGCACATGCTGGGAAGAGCCCATTCTTTCTTTGCCAGTTTATCCCATTGCTGCTGTATACCAAGTTAATATTTGTGAAACACAACATCGATAAACAAACATGTATTGGTTCTAGGTTCTCTATTTTATTCTACTAATCTCATGGCCTGGCTTGTACCAATAACCCCCAACAGTTTTACAAAGAGTCTTGATATTTGATTGTAGGGGTTCCCTTACATTATTCTTCCTCAAAATTTCGGAAATGTTCCTGTTATTCTTGCCTTTTTATTCTTCCATAAGCATTTTTTTAAAGATTTTATTTATTTATTTGACAGACAGAGATCACAAATAGGCAGAGAGAGAGGAGGAAGCAGGCTCCCCGCTGAGCAGAGAGCCCGATGTGGGGCTCAATCCCAGGACCCTGGGATCATGACCTGAGCCGAAGGCAGAGGCTTTAACCCACTGAGCCACCCAGGCGCCCCTTCCATAAACATTTTAGCATCAGCTTGTCCGATGTTATAAAATTCTGCTGGCATATTGAATGGAATCACTTGGTATTAATTTGTAGAGAATTGCCATTGTTACCACAGGAGTGTGCCTGTCCGTACTCATGGTATATCTATCTGTTTAGGTATTCTATTCATGTTCAATAAATTATGTAATTTATTAAGACCTCATCAAGACCTCAAGTATACATTTTGTTAGTTTTATGTTTTGGAATTTATGGCTTTTAATGGTGTCATAAATGTTACTTTTTAAACAATCTTATTTTTGAGTAGGTCATGCAAAATTCACACTAGTGGCTATTCTATGTTGATGGCATATTCAGTAAATTTGTTGAATTCTCTTTTGAGCAATAATATTTTACATACAGATTCTCTCTGATCTTCTGAGTTGACAATCATCATATATGAACATCTTATCTGCCAAGATCTATAATCTTTATTTCCTTTTCTAGTTTTATGTGTCTGAAACATCCATTATAATACGTAAAAACAAAAACAAAAAAAACAAAACCAAAAAAACCAGACTGCAAGAACAGCTATCTTTGACTTGTTCTTAACGTTAGAGTAAACGCTTCTAGTGTTTCATCAGTTGTGAGGTTTGCTATAGATCTTTGAGAGATATCCTTTATGAAGCAAAAGAAGATATCTTCTATTCCTACCTTCTCAAAGTTGTATTTCCAATAAATCATGAATAGGCGTTGAACTTCAAATATGTTGTTTATACATCTATTGAAATGATAACAAAATTGTTCTCCTTTATCTATCAAGGAAGTAAATTCCAACAGTGAGTTCTTTAATATTGTTGTATATCTGCATTCCTGGATAAAACTTTATTATGATGCATTTTTTTAATGATGATTTTGGAAATGAAATGCTAATACAGATGTGAGATTAACCCTTCAATTTTCTCTCTCATATATTCCCTATCCAGCTTGGTATCAAGATTATACCACCTTTATAGAATGAGTTGGAGATCTTCCTCTTTTCTACTCTAAACAGTTTGCATAAGATAAGGATTGCTTTAGGGCACCAGGGTGGCTCCGTCAGTTAAGCATCTGTCTTCCACTCAGTTCATGATCCCAGAGTTCTAGGATCAAGTCCCAAGTCTCTCCCTGCTCAGCAGGCAGTCTGCTTCTCTCTTAGCATCTGCCCCTCCCCCACTCATGGACACTCACGTTTTCTCAAATAAATAAATTAAATCTTTAAAAAATGACAAGGATTGGTTTAGTAGAACTTACCATTGAAATATTTGGCTTTTAGTATTTTGTAGGGAGAGCATTTAAAACTGGACGAATTCCTTGAGGGACCTGGCTGGCTCAGTTAGTTGAGTGTTTGACTCTTGATTTCGTCCCAGGTCATGATCTCAGGGTCATGGGATTGAGCCCCTCTTTGAGCTCTGCATGCAGCAGGAGTCTGCTTGTGCTTAAGATTCTCTCTCCCTCTCCCTCTTCCCTCACCCCTAAAATAAATAATAAATAAAACTGGTTGAATTTCTACAAGGTATACAGGTCCACACAGGTGTTCTCTTTCTGAAGTTCATTATGATAATTCAATTATGCTAATGTATGTGTGTGTGTTTTGACTTTGTTGTTACTATTCTTTAGTTTCTTATATCATTTATTTCTGCCACTATCTTCCTTATTTCTCTTTTTTAAACTTTATTTGTGTTAACCCTAATTTTTAACTATAATTCTTAGGTGATTAATACTGCTTTTCTTCCTTTCTGATTTATGAATGTTCCTTTTGATCCTTTTTCAGACTTGCCCATACTTTTTTTTTTTTAAGATTTATTTATTTATTTGAGAGAGAGCAGGGGGAGGGGCAGGGGGAGAAGGAGAGAGAGAATCTCAAGAAGACTCTCTGCTGAGAGCACAGAGTCTCCCTCTGGGGCTCTCTCTCACAACCCTAATTTCATGACCTGACCCAAAACCAAGAGTTAGATGCATAACTGATTGCACCACCCAGGTGCCCCCATTTTGCCTTTTAAACTTTTTTAACATTTTATCCTATAACACTTTTATTGACTGCTTATGTAATATAAATATAAATCATATAATTTAAATGTTATTTAAAAAGAACAAAAAATATAAATCATACAATTTAATGGTTTTTAACATATTCCCAGAATTGTGAGACCATCATTGGAAACAACCTCACATTTTTATTAGCCTAAAAAGAAACCTCATATCCTTTAGCTTTTATCTCCTAACCACCTCTACATTTTACCCCAAACTTGAAGGTCTGGCAATTATTATGATTACTTTTGGCCCCTATAAATTTACCTATTCTGGACATTTTGCACAAATGGAATCATACAATATGTAGTCATTTGTGATTGGCTTTTTTAACTTACCATATTGTTTCTATGATTCATCTGATTTGTAGCACACATCAGAACTTCATCCTGTTTATGGCTGAATAACATTCTCTTGCAGGATTTTACCACATTTTGTTTATACATTCATCACCTGATGGGCACTCAGTGTGTTACCTTTCTGTTATTCAGGATAATGTGGTTATAGATATTCACCTACAAGATTCAATGGGAACATGTTTCCAGTCTTGGGTACATGCCTGCAGGCGCAATTCTTGGTTCAATAACACGGAGGACATGGGGAGATGGAGAGGAGAAGGGAGTTGAGGGAAATTGGAGGGGAGATGAACCATGAGAGACTATGGACTCTGAAAAATAACCTGAGGGTTTTGAAGGGGCGGGGGGTGGGAGGTTGGGGGAGCCAGGTGGTGGGTATTGTGGAGGGCACGCATTGCATGGAGCACTGGGTGTGGTGTAAAAC
>PISX010016129.1:0-47720 GCA_004024625.1 Mellivora capensis
TACGCTCATAAGAGAGGCTGCCATTGACCGAGCTAGTTTCTGTGTGCCGGGCTTTGTGCCACGCCCCGTACATCCAGGATCCCACGGGGGCCTCACGGCATCTCTGAAACAGATATGTGTAGCCCCACGTAGAGATAAGGGAACTTAGCATGGTTTTGTACATTTCCCAAGGTCAATCACACAGTCAAGATGCCGGCGCCAAGCCTCTGTGAGGTTTCAAGCTCAGGATCTCAGCTTCTGAGGCTCAGCTGCCACCGCAAGGGCTTGTTAGCCACACCAAGAAGCCAGAGCTGGCTTGCCTTGACTCTCAGTCTGCAGGGCCCAACGGTGGCCCAAGAGCCTTGGTGACTGCCCCAGCGACACAGATCGACAGATAGACTGCTTAGGTGGTTTAGGGGACGTGCTGGCTCGTTGCTGTTTGAATACCGACATTTGCCATCATCCTGGTCCTGTTTGGGAGCACTCTCTTGAGCAAACCCAGGGGGACAGGGACTGACTTATGTACAATTTGGCCTAAAGCACTTGTGCCTGCGTTCTCCTGGAAGAGTATACTTTGCCTCATGCATTGCTTGCTTAATAGACCACAAAAGTCAACATCCCGCTGGAGGAACAGCTCGTGCTTGGAGGCGCCCCGGGCTCCAGAAGATCCTGTTGAGGCAGGATGTTGTTTGATACCTGCAAGTGGAGCAAAAACCTCATGTCTCCTCATTATAAGGTTAATAATTTAAAAAGCATCAGAGACTGCCTCCGTGCTTTCTACCAAAAAGGGATTGGGATTTTCTTTTTCCGCTTTTGGTTTTTTGCACCTAGAAGCACATCACCTTGTGTGTGTGTGTGTGTGTGTGTGTGTGTGTAAAACAGAAGAATGTGTCTCTTGTCCCTGGGAATGGCGAGGCTCCTGAGCAGATGAAGCCAACTTTTAGAATGGAGGGGACGAGGTGACTGACAAGTACACATTGGGAAGAGACACAACAAGGTCTTGTGTGTGACCCCACCCCCACTGCCCCCCAACTACTCGAAGTCGGGGGGGGGGAATTAGATACTGTTTCAGATAGTTTTCTTACTATGTCCTCATTCCAATTTCCCAGAACCCTGTGGCAGGTCCCCAGGTTCTCTTATCCTCCAGCCCAATCTGGGGTTGGACTTGTGTGAGTGGCGAAGCCAGCCATGCAGGTATTGGGAAACACAGAAATGAAATCCAATCTGACACCCAGTCAGGACACATTCTCGAGTGGCCGATAGCCTCCCACTGCTCACCAGGACAGTAGGTCTCAGCAAGCATTTTCAGTCCGTGCCAAGCCCTTGTGTCCATGGCCAAAGAGGAATTCGATTGGAACCAAAAATAACAAGCGCTATCAATCCTTGAATGTCCCCCAAACACCGTGGCATTGTTTGGAGATTGTGGCATGCATAGGATAGTAGAAGGCATCTAATCAGAAACTCAGAATGAACAGCCTCTCGGAACAGATGGGCAAACTCTGTGGATTTCCTTCCTTCTGAGAGGAGGGGCCATTATTTAAATTTATATACAGTGGAAGCCACTGGAACCCCATCCTGATGATTAAGTCTGGATGATCACAACACCCAGATGCATTAAACAGTGACCTTCTCAAGTCAGACATGAGCAGAGATGCCACATGGCCCTGGCCAAGGACACGGAGTTCATTTAGTAGGTATTTCAGTTTTGGTGCTGGGTAGGTAGAGGCACCACATAAAACAGACTGATTTCCACCAGCTTCCATATGCCTCTTCAGACCAGGGATGTTAGCTCTTCTACCTCCACTAAACCCCACCCCATCCCTTTGTTTATCTGAGAAATTACTTCAGTCAGATTCTTCTACCTCAAGAATCATGGAAGAGCATTAGAACTCTGGAATATTGAGGAAAGGGACATGGCCAATAGGTAATATGGCCTGAACCGCTGAGTCAAGGGTGGTGTCCCTCCTCCACACTGTTCACCTCCTTTTAGTAAACCTGTAAAAAAAAGCAGACCGCCCGATACATCATGCAGTTTGGATCTCTGTTCCAAATTCTTTCACATCTTGGTTGTCTCCACATCTCGGTTCTTGATTCTTGTGCCTCACTGGGAACTTAGGAGCAATTCTGCCTGTTGGGAAACCAACATTCCCACCAATCCCCAGGTTCTGTGCGTAGGAAACATGACCTCTAAGATTTGCCATATTGAGTGAAACCTGGAGCTGAGGACGTCCAGTCTAGAATTCTGCCTTTAGTCAAGGCATTAGAGATTCAGAATATGTGCTCAAAATGTCCTTAAATCACCTTCAGATGGGCTACAGGTCCCTCACGCTCTCTTAATTTATTATACTCTTGGACTTAGGCAGGAGAGAGCCTTATCATCACTCCAGAGTTTTCTGAGATTCTAGAACAGAAAAATTATGATTGGATTTAACAGAGGTAGGGGACCATCCTGATTCTCATACAATTTTAGGAATCCTTAGAAGTCAGTTTCTCATGATAAGCAAATTGTAGTTTAAAAATCTTTATGAGGTGAGAGGGATCATTCTTCTTGCCCTCATTCAGGTTCGAGGAGTGCTTTTGGTTACAATGGACAAAAAGAAAACCTGTAAATACAAACTTTATGAGAAAGGAGAAAGGGTTGCAGTTTGGGGTTGGTTGGTTCGTTTTTTATTGGGTCTGCCTTCTTAGCCTTTGAGCGAAAAACAGAACACGTCACATACATATTTTTTTTTCTTAATTGTAAGAAATAAATACTCTGAATGTATTTTCTTAAAATTGTGATTATATTACAGTGGTTTCTATGTACCATAGATTAGATTTTTATTAAGGGCTTTATTAAATAACTGGTGTTTCACCAACATCTAATTAAATCTTCTATCTAAATTGAACAGAAAATTATGGGCGAAAAGAAAGCATTTGTAGGAGACTTTATTACAGATAAGACTATTATTTGTCCATCTGAAGAATTTGAGATCAAATTTACAAGCAGCATCCTCATCAAATTTCTTTTCTGGGCTGCTGAGCCTGGCCCCTTGAAAGCAGCCCATTATCTCCACACACACCCCCTTTTTATTATAGTGTCCTGGTTGTTGGCAACACGCCCGCTGTTTAAGGTTACTTTCATTAATTAACCGAAAGTTAATTTCTTTGCAAGCAAAATCTCTGATCTCATTATGTTGTCTTTAAAGCTGAAAGATTCAGGTTTTCTGGTCTCCTTTGATGGCACAATAAAAAGCATGCCCTTTATCTTAAGGGAAACTGTCTCCAGGGTTTAATTTAATAGTCCTTGAAGTAGTTACAGCACAGCCAGACGGACTACAATAATATACCGGTTCTAGAAAACCTTGGCTTTGTCATGGTTAGAGAGCCCAGTGCCTGGTACAGATGTGGACTGTGAGGCATCCGTGTCCACGTAAGTTCTGCATTTTACCTCGTGAACTCTCCTGTTTGCACTCCCCATTATATATCCTATCTGAGAAGAGATCTAATACCAACACTAGTGTTCCTTCCAAAGCACGCCAGCGTCCAGCCATCTTCTTCTCTGGCATTTCGGAGGCTTGGTGGTGTTGACATTTCAACTGTTTGCCTTTACTGCATTGGGTAAGCTGTCTTTCATTCCTGTGCTGGGAACAAGGCAACATAGGTGCTACAAAGAGTTTGGGGTAGTGGTTTGGAGCCTGGCAGACCTGCATTTGAATTCCAGTCTTTCTCTGGACAAGTTATTTAACCTCTCTTTCTAAACCTCCAGTTTTCTTTTCAGTAAACTTGGATTATTATGTACAGGTAAGAAAATTGAATAAATTACCTGGTCCATACCTGGTACTGAGCTAATGTGAGCCCCCTTCCCTTGACAGCCTTGTTCTTGTCTCTGCCAGCTACAGAAGTTTCCAGATTGAGGCTTCATTCTGATGTTTGGAGCCTGGCCTCCAGATTGTGACACCAAAAGGAGACATTTGGGGAGATGGCCAGACTGTGCAGGGCGTGTGTGGCGTGGGTTCGATGGGCGGGTTCTGCATTGCCCCCAGGTGCTCTTTCATAGACTTGGGGACGCGGAGAGTGAGTCCCCTTTGTCTCTCTGAATTAGCGTCGTCTTCGCTGATGACATCTCGCTGCTTTCTGGAGCATGAAATTCAGTGAATTGAGAGGGGCCCAAATGTCTTTTCAGAGTCGCCAGGTACAGGTCACCCAGAGGGGACACAACTCTTCAGGTAGCTCCAGTCTCCAGAGCCATCCAGATACACGGAGAAGCTATTTGTATCCCACTGAGTCTGGCGCCGCTGCACACACGGCTGAGATTTACGCAGTCTGATGGGGGGGGGGGCGCCGGAAGCGGGGAATGGCGTGACCCAACATGCCGCTTCAGATGCCTAGGAGACTGGGCCTGGGCCATTTGCATACGTCACCTGTGCCAGTTCCTAATGAAGGATGCAATTGACTCAACCCAAGCAGGTCAAAGTTACTTAGGCAGAAAATCCCAGGTCTTGGGAAGAAAAGTCACATCCCTCCTGGGCCCATGGCAAGAGTCAAAGGTCCCAAGTAATGTATTGGCAGAGATCTGGTCCTCTCTGGTGCCTTGCTTTACTGCTCCCCCATGCTTTTAGGCAGAAATATTGTCAATGCTATTGATTAGTTGATTTGATAATCCAGCAGGCTCCCTGATGTGTTAAATTTCCTACTTCGGGATGACTGTAAGTGTGGGGAGAGTGTTTGCTTCAGTTCAGGGGGCTCTCAGCGGACCTTCCTTGGACACTCCTTCCACGATGAAATTGCTCTAGGCATGACAATTCCAATTATTCTTTTGGCTGTCATGTTTAACCCTTCCCAAGACAGTTTTTCCCTCGTTCTCCATATTTTCTAGCCTTACTTTAGATTTGGGGGGAAAAAAAAAGAAGGACATTTTTGTCTCCTGCACGGGGCCTCTAGGGTCTCTTGATTTATTAGCAGATACCGCATTGATGCGTTTAGATGTTTATTTCTTCATTTCCTTTTTCTGTTGTGGGCATGCTCCGTCCTCCACATCTTCCCCTCCATGGCATGCCCTCCACGGCACAAGCCCTAGCTGCCTTTCTCTCTGTCCTCTGCGGATCTTCACACATTCCGTCAGCCGTGTCCCTCATTTGAAAAACACATAGCAGCTCCATGAAAGATAGGAAATTCAAAGCATCCAAAGAAAGGTTGCCTTCAGGTGAAGGCGGTGGAGTTTTCTAGAAGGAGCCTAGCGAAGCCAAGAAAGCTGGCACCACATTGTCCAAGTTTGTTTCTAATTATTTAGAGCCTGGTCTGGGATGGCTAGAGACTTAAATGCCATCTGGTGTGTCTCCCTTTAGTGGTTGGTCATTCATCCCACCCTCTGTCTGGCTTCCGTCTTCAAGCTCTTCAGCTTTGTCAAAGGGGCACGAAGGTACCCTGGGAAATCCGGACTGCCACTTGGAGAAATCATGCCTCTAGCCATTTGTTCTACATCCAGGCTTACCGGGCTTGACATCAATTACACTCCCCGCCTTGGTACAGAGAATGTGGGATGACTCCCTTAATCCCCTTTGCAAATAATAATAATAATAGCAACAACAGTATGGCCTCTAAGCAGAGAATGTTAAGCCTAATTCAGAGTTTTTAAGAGTGGAAAATGAATCATAAATACCTGAGAAATGAGGTTCATAATGGAAGCCCCAAGAAGCCCTTTAACCTGGGCAAAATCCTATAACACAATTATAAACAATTTCACGCGTGACTGGAGCTGTTATTTGAGCAAAGCTAACCATTTTTCTGCATGCACTAAACGAATCACAAGATCCGTGTATCCAGCTGCAGAAAAACAGAGGATCCCTCGTTCGGTCTGCATGTAATCATCATGCTTGATGGCAAGGGCATCGTAGGATCAAAAGAGTTAATAATTGGATCCTGCCCACAGCAACCACACAATTAAGGGCAAGATTAGCAGAGATGAAAAATTTATTGTAAAAATGCAATGCGAGTCTGTAACACAAAATGATTTCACTGAACATTTGTTCTGTTGCCATAATCCTAATGATCAACTCTATTACACTAATAATAGGAGAAAAACTAATTGCAGTGAGGACAGGACAAATCTTTTTTAATCTGCGTTGTCATCCCAACTAAGTCCCAACCCATTTGTATTAACCTTTGCTGACAGAGTCACATGATGGACATAATTTCTTATAATTTACCAGCTATGGATCTAACCTTTCTTCATCAAATATTCATAAAGGCAGGATTCTCAATGATTTTCTGTCTCTCTTCATATTTACAGCTTGTTGTCTTCTTCCTTTTTACAGTAATTTGGACACAATTGAAGTCAAATGGAATTAAAGTTAAATGCCTTTAGCAATGAAGGTGCCTAAAAGCAAAGACTTAGGGGAGGGGGTCATGAACTGAAAGGGGAGGGGGGGGAGCTTGTGTTCCCAAGACCCTTCCCATCTCAGAGGTGTTCGAGCGGGCTGCCCTTCCCCAGAAGGGAAAAATGAACTCAGTCAGAGAATAAAATGCCCTTGCCTTCTCTTGCCTTCCTAAGAGTGGCTCTCAGGCCTGTTTTGGAGGGTGGTGGGTGGGGGACAGGAAGGGGCCAGTGGCTCTAAGCTGAGCTGAGACTGAGAGCCCCAGGCCTTCCTCTGTCTTCAGGGCTTGCTGGCAACCTCCGCTGCCATGGCTGGACTCTGAGCAAGTGAACCCGCAGGGGTCCAAGAAACAGGCCAGGGGCTGTCATGGCGGACAAGAAAGTCAGTTGGTACAGTTACTCAGAAAACAAACATGACTCTCTGAAGCCATTCCTCAGAGCCCTTTTGGTAGGAAAAACATCTGTTTCCACTTTGCATCTTTGTTGCTTTGACAGTTGTTCCTTAAGAGGCATGTAGTTGAAAGAAGTTTCATAAAGCTTAGGTGTTTAAAGTGAGTATAGTCACGGGCCCTTTCTTTTTGCTCTCCCCCTCGCTAGGCTTCCGTTTCAGTGGGAGGGCAGAAGTTTGGGGTAGGGGAGAGAGACAGCCAGAAGGACTCCCTTTGTCGGCGCCAGTCCTCAGATGACCCTGCCTTTATTAAAGCAGCTCAGAAGGTTGTAGGCAAATTCTCCCTTAAGACGCAAAGGAACTGGAGCAGCTGGGTGGCTCCGTTGGTCGAGCATCTGACTCTTGATTTCCGCTCAGGTCTTGATCTCAGGGTTGTGAGGTGGAGCCCTGTCACCCCTACTTTAGGTGCTCTCTCTCCCTCTACCCATCCCTCACTGCCCCCCGCCCACTCCCACCCCACCCCCCTTCACGGGCTCTCTCTCTCTCTCTCTCTCTCTCGCTCAAAGGAAAAATGCAAAGCAACTGTTTTACCTGTTTGACTTCATAGCCCCATATTGAGCAAGCCAAGAATTTCCTTCTCGCTGGGTTCCCAGAATTCTGACTGGTAGAAAGGAAATTAGAATGGAAGGCGCACATTACATGCTTTAACAACAGGTTCACATCCACATCCCCAGCTCTGAAGTATTTTGTGTTCTTCACCATCCATTAGCATCTTTATCCATGTTGAATGACACAGGTGCTACACAAACACAGTCACCCCATTCAAAAATGAAAACTTCATAAAGTGCTCTTGGACCCCTAGCCCCAATCTCTGACCTTCTTGCCCTTCTAGGTAATTTTTTGTGCACGTACAGATAGATAGATGTACTGGGGATGAATGCGTGCTTTCTTTTTTCATTTCCATAAATGGCTATTATACTGGTACAAATCAATACCCAACTTGGTTGTGTTACTCAGTACATTTTATGTTTGGAAGTCTTCCCATGTGAGAACATATAATATAAGTCTGTTCTGATCTACTTAATTGTTGCAGAGAAGTCCATAGCATGGATATACCATGGTTTAGTACCATTCCCACAATGATGGGCATTTAGGTTGTTTCCAGTTTTAATCTTATAAGCAATTCTGCAAAACGTCATTATCTGTTTGGAACTGATAAAGTTCACAGTTATTTCAACAGCATGCTGGCTTTTGCAAATACAGTTTCGAGAAGGCTGATATTGACCTGAGAGCTCAAAACACTTTTTAATTTTCTCTACCAGCCACATTTCCTTTCTGATGGTAAGGACCAAAACAGCTATGAGGTATTTATTAGGCGTCCTAAGTGCCCCACAAATAAATAGACATTCCAAATGGCGGTGAATTAAATGTTTTTGATGGGGGAGAAAAGTGATAACGGCTGTCAGAAGGGCCCAAGTGAAGCTTGTTATACAATGAAAGCATCATTATGGTAAGGTTTCTGTTACCCAGTTTCAGAGGTACAGGAGGTCAGACTGTGTCCCCTGAGCTGCCCTGCATATGGGAGGAAAGCTCTTACTATGATAGGATTCTCCTGCCGGGTATTGTGTTCTTCATCTGCTTTATTGGCGAATTATCGTGTCGTAAAGAGGTATCACTGATTATGTAAAGGGTGGTTTGCCGAGTAGGATATGCATACATACATGGTCTTTTTTTTTTTAAGATCTTATCTATTTGAGAGAGAGAGAACATGGGGGGTGGTGTGCAGACGGAAAGGGAGAAGCAGGCTCCCCTCTGAGCAGGGAGCCTGATGTGGGGTGCGATCCCAGGACTCTGAGATCATGACCTGAGCTGAAGATAGACGCTTAACCGACTGAGCCACCCAAGCACCCCTCCATGTGTCGTCTTAATAACCATTCCTTAGTCTCTTACAAATGCCACAGAAGGTATCAGGAAATTCTTTTAACAGATCAGATCATTTGTCAGAAAGTCTGAAGGGTGTCATGAAAAGTTTTACTAGGGATCTCAGATACTACCATTCCTCTGTACTGAAACTGGTAGTTGGTAAGATGCCCACCAGTTCCCTCTGGGTTGGTGGAAGAAATAAGGCATCTATACAGTCAGATGCATTTGTAGAAGTACAGAATGAGAACTTCCACTCTGAGTAAGTGTAAATTAAGGCTTCTGGACCAGTTTTTAAGTAGTTCCCACTAGGCGCTGTTGGAGTTAGGGATAACGGTGTTGTCAAGGAGAGGTTGGCTTTGGTGAAAACCAGCAACTGACTTGAGAATGCCATGTATATGGAAATTATCCCTCCAGAATACATGAAACATGGGGTATCTCATATTCCTTCAACTTTATTTCACGCTGTTAAGTGGCTCAGTCTTTCACCCTATGTCAGGCACTCTTATCCTTATCTTATAAGAGGGAAAGTTGAGTAATTCTGCCAAAAATTAATAAAAACCTAAGAGAACAAATAAGTTGGACTTCTCCAAAATTAGAAACATTTGTGCATCAAAGAACATTATCAAGAAAGTAAAGACAACCTGCTGAATAAGAACAAAATACTGCAAATCATGTATCTGATAAAGGTTTAATGTCCAGAATATATAAAGAGCTCCTAAAACTCAACAACAAATAGCAGACTAATTTAAATACAGGCAAAAGACTTGATTAGATATTTCTCCAAAGTAGACATACAAATGGCAAATAGGTACATGAGAAGATGCTTAGCATCATTAGTTATCATTGAAAGACTAAAGACTACTTCACACCTACTAGGAGGGCTGTACTTAAACAAAGAAATAGTGTTGAGAAGGATATGGAGGAGTTGGTATCCTCCTACACTGCTGGTGGAAATGTAGAATCACACAGTACCTTTGGAAAACACTCTGGCAGTTCCTGAAAAGATAAAATGTAGAATTACCGTATGACCCAGCAATTCCACTCCTAGGTATATACACCTAAAAGAAAGCAGGAGCTCAGAACAGATACTTGTACACCAATGCCCTTTGTAGCATTATTCACAACACCCAAAAGGTGGAAACAACACAGGGGTTCATTAACAGATAGATAGATAGATAGATAGATGGGTAGATAGATAGATAGATAGATAGGTAGATAGTACTCTATGTGTACAGTGAATTATTCAGCCATAAAAAGAAATTAAATTCTAATACATGCTACAACATGTATGAACCTTGAAAACAGTACACCAGGTGAACTACACCAGAAACAAAAGGACCCATGTTGGGTGATGATCTCACTTACAGAACTATCTAGAAGAGGCACATTCACGGAGACAGAAAGTAGATGAGAGGTCACTAGCTGCCGGAGAAGGGGGGGAGTGTGAAATGATTACTTAATAGGTACGGTTCCTCTGTTTGAGGTGATGGAAAAGTTCAGAAATAGACAATGGTAATGTTTACACAGTGCGATTGATACCACTGAATTGTATACTTAAAAACAGTTGAGATGGCCGTTTTACAGTAAATATATATTTTAGCACAATAAGGAAAGTTAACGGAACCAGATGTGGAATGTAAGCATAGTATCTATAGTTACAGAGGTACCCAATTAAGGACCTAAAAATACAGAAAACACTATTTTTGTTTATTCGTTGCATAAAAGATCACCCCAGAACTAAGTGGTTTAAAACAGCCATAGTCATTATTTCTCATCACAGAAGACCGGCTTTCTGTGTGTTGCCTGGGGCTCAGTGATGGAAGGTTCTTCTGCTGGCCTCACCGGGAGTCTGGGTTGCAGGGCCTCAATCTCTCTCTCCAATGGGGTCTTTGCAGCCAAGATTCAGCCTTCTCGTGTTGAGGCTAGACTTTTGTGACTCCCAAAAGCACAAATGTGGAAGCCCTCGGACTTTTCTGAGGAAGTGTTGGAACATCCCCTGTGCTGCAGTGTGTGTAAAGCAGGTGACAGGCCAGCTGACCCATCGAGGGAGTGACTACTGGAGGCCTGGTCCACTGGGGCCATTGCTGGAGACAAGTTCCCACCAACCCCACGCGCACATGCACGGAATGAGGGCGAGGCAGGTCTCCATGTACCATCGCAGGAAGCCAATAGATGATATCTAGAGTTGATTAGTCAAGAAATAGCAGTGTGTGCATCTTAGTTAGAGATATGGAAGGGAACCACCATTAGAAACAGGTCCAAGGGTAGGAGACTCTTCCTTTTTCTTTTTTTTTTTATTAAGTAATTTCTACACCCAGCGTGGGCTTGAACTTATGACCCCGAGATCAAGAGTTGCATGCTCTTCTTTCTGAGCCAGCCAGGCCCCTAGATGGGAGACTCTTGCTTTTACATCATAAAATGCACCCCTTGGCCCCGTATCATTAGATGTCAGACTGGGAATATACATTGTTTCATTAACATCATAGGGTAGTGACTTTAGAACATGGCTCTGGGGCCAGGGTGCCTGGGTTCATATCTTGGCCACACCACTCACAATCTCTGACCTTGGGCAAGTTAGAAAACCACCCGGTGCCTCCGTGTTCCCATCTGTAAGGTGGGGGATAATGATCGTACCAACCTTGCAGGGTTATCAGCGTTTCATGGAAAGACACTGAGAACTCCATCTGGCACAAAGGAGATGCTTCAAAAAAGGTTTGCTCTTAACTGTTAGGACGTTAAAAAAGCAAAAGCCAGTAAGTCTACGGTGAACGAAGTCTCCCGAGACCTGGATTCTAGTTTTAGGACTCTTGTCACCAGTGTCTTCAACAAGTCTGTTCACCTCGCCTTTGAAACTGAGAAGGTATGAGTTAATGCTGAGCTCCTAAGGCAGAGGCTTGTCAAACTTGACGTCCACGAGGGCTAGCCATGGCGGTAAAAAATGACCTTGCTGGGAAAGGGAGAGCCTCCCTCCCTTTTTGGAGAGAGCTTCAGGTTCTTTACCGTTGAACCCGTTCCCTCATCTTCTGGCTGTACCCACCGTGGAGAAATAACTCAGGAACTCACTCACTGCCTGTCTAGAGACCTTTCTCCTGAGAAAGAACTTTATAAATCATTTTAAGTTAGTTGGCCATAACTCCCAGGTGCTTACACGAGACCGACTGGAAAAGGACGTTAACTTGGAACCAATTAAATTGCTTCTCGTCTGCATTTGCTGGCCTCCTGCACGGATCTCCCCAGAAGGCTGGTCAGGTGGTCAAGCCTGGGTGAAACTGTCAAAAAGTTAAAAATGGGCTTCGGAGACCCCCATCTCTCCTTCTCCCCTCAGAGAACGCAGAGCTCATGTGCTTCTCCGTCGTACCACGAAGCAGTGTGATTTGAGCTATGACTTAAAATATTCTCCTCCTTAGAAATAAGTTGCGCCATGACATGCCTTCCCCTCCTTTGTCCCCACACACTTGTGAGAAACGGATTCCTGGGGCACTTCTGGCATCGGTCGGGAGCCAGAGTGTCCCGGTGCCGCTTCGTTCATACTCCCTGGGCCGGCCACCCGCCCACGCCGCCTCTACATACAGCCCCAGCCTCTTAACTTACTGGTAGCCACCTTTGGGCACTGGAACCTTCATGAGTCAATCTCCAACTAGCAAGTGCAATTTAAATCTGGAACAGCAGGCTTCCGGGACCCCGTGGTCTCACTTGAGCTGACCTATCCACAGGCGCCGTAGAGAAAGCATAATGGGCCGCTGGAAAGGTATTCCGGGCTCCCTCCCAGGGGGTCGTGGCTGTAGATCTGTTCTTCCAAAAAAGTGGAAATTCTAACTTAGCAGTCTGCTGAGAACCTGGGCTCCCTGGCAGGCCGGGCACGGGGCAGGAGGTTACGGCAGCTCATCAAGTCCTTGCTGTGCTGTCCCCACTCACTGCCGAGCCCTGGCCCGGTCCCAGCTGACCCCATTCCTGTAACGCTCAGTGAGGAGCCGTACTTCTCCATTAATCGGCCTGTTTGCAGGAGCTGGAGAGGTGACTTGTAACAGGCCTCTTGTTCCCAGACTCCTCTATAATGACATTCCGCACAAGCAGATGTCATCCTTTGATTCCTGATGACCTTCTGAATTTTGGCAAATAAGAAAACGCCCAGGATCTGCAGTGAGGGCCTAAGGGTGTCTCTTCCTGCACAGAGCTGAGCCGAGCTCTTGTCTTCTGCCTCGCCCCCATCCCTAGCTGCAGGTGGCAAGGACGTGACCTCGCTCATCCCCCCGCCCCCCCACCCCTGGTAAAAGCCTTCTTTCCAGAGCCAGGGGGCCGTGAGATGAGATGGCCAGTCCTGGTCCCTGCTTGGGTATTTCCCAGACGGGATTCTGGGGTTCTAGGGCTATCTCAGCTTGACATGAAAAAATGCTGCCTGAGCATCCTTCCCAAGGTCATCCCACAAGCAGACACACCGGGGCTGGGAGAATGAGCTCACCCCAGACAGTGGAGAAGGAGCTGCAGCCCCAGCTCTCAGAGCCCTGGAGTGTGAGCCTGGGCCATGGCCCCTTCAGGTGGTGGGAGGCTGAGACCATCAGTAATGGATAGAGAACGACTCATCCCTCGGCTTGCTCTGTCCTCAGAGATGCCCAGGTGGGAGAGTTGTGGTTGTGATGACTAATGAATAAGCCCACCCCCTTCACCACTGGGTTTGGAGGCCACTCTGTCGCCCAGAAGCAGTCAGGCAGGCAACTCGGCCTTCCTTCCGGAGGCTCTGAGGGGCTCCGCTGGCCGGCTCACCCCACAGCATGGCAGAAGCTCTGGTCGGGGAACTTCGGGGTGTGGCCTGCCTCCTACTGAGTGCAATTTTTAAAAACTCCTTTCAAACCAAGTCACTTTAGAAGCAAATCTAGCGCTGACTCAAGAGGCCTGTTGGGTCTTCCGTGGCTCTCAGCATATAGGATTACCCTGGTTCCTCGGCCCGAATCCACAGCCCCAAGAAGAAAAAGAGCAGCATAAATTGGATGTGAGTTGATTTCTGAAGATACACATCAGGTGACCTCAGGAATCCAGGGAGGTTTGGGGTTATTTCTTCTTTTCTATTCCATGGCAAAGCAGGAACAAAGCATCAAAGGCATTGGGCCGATCAAGTTCAGAGCCCTCCTCCCTTGCAGCCGCCCCCGCCACCCCCCCGCTATGGGGAGTGTGGCCTGTTAGCCAGGAAGGAGTCTTAAGGAGGATATTTTGCTTCATCAACCTAACACTGTGGATGGGTCAGAGAAGCTTACTCTCATGAGATGACCCAATTCTAAAGGAGTCTAGAAGGTCTCTGCCAAGTACTAGGCCAGAGGTGCCATCAGTGTCCTGCACAACACCCTCCCAGACTACTTTCCTATCTCACTTAGAGTAAGATGGGTCTTCACCGTGGCTTCCCTGGACTCCTCGGATCCCATCTCCTCCTTCCCTTTGTCACCCTCCTTCAGCCACAGCAGCCTCCTTGCTGTCCCTTAGAACTTGTCTGTTGGGTCCCCCAAAGTACTCTTACCCCAGACAGATGGCTCCCACAGACCCTGTGGCCAGCACCCTTCCCCCATCTCTCCAAAGCATTGCTCTCCCGCAGAAACTGTCTTCGTATCTATTTGCTTCCATTCTGTGGCGGAGACTAGCTGTCATCCTGCCCCCATTCTCTCCTCCTCCCTTAGTGTAGAATCTTGGTTTCGACAGAGAAAAGATGGGTAGCCCATCTCCTAAAAAACCTACAATCACCAGCCTCTCTGGCAGCCCAGGGACTGAGTTCTCATCAGTGAGAGAGAGGCGGTGGGCGGTTGCCTGTCCACCCTAAAAAGAGGAGGTAAGCGCACATTTAACCGCTCCCTCCTCTCTTCCGCTCCCTCGGGCTCCCTAGGGCTCAAGCTGCTGTGGCTGGAGTAACCCAGGTCCATGAGGTGAGCTCGAGGATGGCCGGCGTCAGCTAAGAACAGCAGAGCCAAAAAGTAGATGGGACGGCCTGGGTCCTAGGTGTCTCTGGACAGCTGTCCTGTGACCTCCTCAAACTCCTTTAATGTAAAGAAAAATAAACTTCCACCTTCTGTAGCCACTGTTGTTTCCAGACCCTCTTGCTGGCAGCTCCACGCAAAGTTTATGACTGATACACGAGCTTCTTTTCTGTCTTCCCCCAGCGGACCGCAACCTCTGCGAAACGTGGGATTTTGTCCTAGTTCACTGCAGTATTTCTAGATCCTGTACCTTGTAAATATCTGTTGAATGAATGAATGAATGAATGAATGAATGAATGAATGAAAACAGAGCAGCAGTAATACACTTTCTGCCCAAATCTGGGCTTTACCCGCCAGCAGGCTCCATAAGCTACACTGAGTTGTCATCTCTCTTGACCCCTGAACCCAGTAACGTAGATATTTATGTGGGTAAAATTATTTTGTTTAATTTATTTACTTGACAGAGATCACAAGCAGGCAGAGAAGCAGGCAGAGAGAGAGAGAGAGAGAGGAGGAAGCAGGCTCTCTGCTGAGCAGAGAGCCCGATGTGCTCCATCCCAGGACCCTGGGATCATGACCCGAGCCGAAGGCAGAGGCTTTAACCCACTGAGCCACCCAGGCGCCCAGTAAAATTATTTTTAACTTCTAAATATTAGCTGCAGGAACAGGGTCCTGCAGTTCCTAGGGGTGTAAAAGGGGAATCTACTTGGGATTTAAGACCAGAATATCTCCTACAGCTTTGGAATCCAAGGGCTTTGTTAGCATAGCGGTCTTGATGCCACAGTTGTGCAGATGTCTTGCCCTTCTACAGATTTCTGTTTCTGCCATGGAACGTCCGTGTTTCTTGCCTCCAACCTTGGAATGAGGTGGCGGCTTGGAGAATCCGTGGATTCTTCCCCGTGGAACCTGTGATACACGTAGGTGTTACTTCTGAGGGGCTTAGGACTTGCTTGCAAAAGTAGTTTGTGAATCAGTAGTTTGTGAACCGACTGGGAGTACTTTTCAGTTCTACCACTGGAGGAAATGCAGCTAAACAGAAAAATGCTGGCCTAGCAATGACCTCAGTTCTGGTCCCAGCTTTGTGACTTTCCGGCCACGTGACCTGGAGCGAGGCCTCTGCTTCCTTGTCCCAAACCAGGTAACACCCCTCCTCCCTACCATAGTGAAGGTCACACGCGATAAGGTATATGGAGGTTAACTGCGTATTGGTAAAATCCCAGTTTTCTAGAGACGGGAGAAACCTTAAGGATGGCCTGATTCAACCCTTCATTTTACAGACCTGAGTCCTGGTGACCAGAAAGCCACAGCTTTGCCCCACATCACAGGGTAAGGGAGTGGCAGGGCTGGAGCTTGACCCTTGACCCCCTCCCAACATTCTTTCTGCCATCCCTAATCCTCCTTGTCAGTGGCTAGTTGTGGTATTACTATTCCTCCTTTGATGGTGTCTCATACCTTTACTATCATTACTAAACAATTGGTTGTGTAGCAGGGAATTCAGTTCTATTTTTAAGAAGTAGGGTTCAGATGTAAGTTCTCAATCATTTCTGTGCACTCTGCTGTATTAAATGTGGCTGGGATGTGCCCAGCTCTGCTCTAAGCTTGCAGGAGATAGCAGTGAGGAAACCAGGCAGAAATCCCCATCTCCGGGGAGCTAATTTTACACACATGCACGTGCACACGCGCACACACACACACCCCAAATGGTATCAGGTGTTGGGTAGAAAAATAGTGCAGGGAAAGAAGATGGGGAGTGCTGGGCTAGGGGCTGGAGGAAAGGGGGATGTTGCTGTCTTGGGAAGGTCACTTAAGATAGGCCGCACTGATTGGATTCTGTTTGAGCAGTGGGGGAGCAAGCCACATGGAGCCCTTAGGGGGAAGAATTTTCAAGGTAGAAGAAACAGCAGATACTAATGCCCTGAGAATGTTCTTTGCCTCTTCAGGGAAGAGCAGATGAGCCAGTACAGAGCTTCGCAAAGGGAACAAGTAGACAAGCAGGAGGAGGGAGGGTCAGGGAACCCGGTGCAGAAAGGATATAGATCACAAAGGGACTTGCGCGCCATTGCAAGAATTTTGACTCTGTCTCAGCTTTTAAACCAGCGGGGAGCATAAGCTCATCAGCAGGCTGGTATGTCCTTGACAGATTGGCATTTCATTTAGGCCCCCCGTTTTCTAGTTCTGAATTCGACCGCCCCATGCTGCCGGTGTTGGGCTACCCTGAGTTTTCTACTGTGCATGCTCTTGACCCATTAGTGAATGCTCTTTAAAGAAGAGAGGAGAAACAAAGGCCCAGGAGCCTCCTGTTCGGAATAAGGTTAAAATAAACTTGGGAGATGTTCCTCGGCATCCCAGAACCAATTAAGCGGGTTACACGGAAGTATTTCTAAAAACAGCAGTACAGTGGAGGTAGACTGACAGGTGAGCAGATGGGGGAAACATCAACTCAAATTTATTTCACAGCTCACAACTCAAATGAGCATTCCAAAGTCAGAACAGCTGGCCTTTTATTCTGTAAGCCATTGTCCTTTGCTTTTGCTCATCTCTCAGGAGTATGAGTGGATTATGCTCCAGGGGCAGTCTGTCTGTCGGTCTTTGACTTTGTGGGGGAGCGGGGGTGGGAAATCCTTTGTAGGAACCAGGCTTCTGATGTAAATCAGATTTTTCTGCAGTGCCTGCTTCTTGCATGGGTTATGAAGTTTCTAGGTTCTGCAGATCAATGACACTGACCCTTTGGCTTTCGTTTACGACACTTTATTCTTGACCTACATGACTGTTACTATCTGATTGGGAATAAATGGGATTTAACCAGATAGCCAAAAAGCAAAATATTCAGATCTGTAAGAAGAAATTATATATATATATATAATTTTTTTAACGTGACAGTGCCTCTAAAAATGACAGTGGCCTTGCATTTCTGCTCATAAGTCATTCTGGAATCTTCGTGAAGTTGGAGACTGTCCCATGCAAACAAGTCTCAAGCAACGGGGATGTCCTGAAATTGGGAAGGGTTCTGTTTTGTCCATCATGGTCCTTTTGTAGGGTCCTGTGCTGACCGGACGGGCAGAGAAGCCGTATTCTCTGGCTGAAAGGAGGGCTCAAGACTGGCCAGTGGAGATTTCATTCCAGTACTGGCATCGAATCGAACCTTCTGCCATGCTGCAGGGAGAGCATTAATACCACTCATTAGGGCCTGTGCCTCCAAGCTTCCCTCCCAATGACAGAGTCACTGGCAGAATGTATTTTTCTCCAAAGTGTTTGTTTTCATTGTTGCCCTTTAAAAATAATGAGTTCATTCTATTCCCTCGCAAGGAAAGTTACTCTAGACTGCTTTGAAATTGTATATCTTTTGTCAGGCGTATTTCTGCGATGGTTCCATAGCTTTGTGAGCCGGGGAACCCAACCCGGCCTCTCTTAAAGCTCCCGACCAAGCGGCCTCAGACTGGATACATATAATCGTCCAGCATACTTGACCCTTATATTGTTACCCTTGACCAGGTAGAAGTCTTGCAGGTTTCAGGTGACCCTCTCATGTGACCAGAGGTCACAGGTCAGCAGCTCCTAAATGTTGAGCTGTCAAGGTAGCCCATTCATCACTGTCATTACGGGACTGACAAGCCGACAAATGGACCTGGGGATAAAATTGTTCTCAACCCTCCACCCCCTGGGTTTATACCCCAGCAGTGGGCCAGGCAGTCTCACGTATTAAGTGGTTCCGCAGGCCCGGCAGAGTCCCTGGAGGAAGGGAAGGACTCCAAGAGGCCTGTCCTGTGTGCCCGACCCCAGGAAGTCACCTGTTGCTTGCTCAGGGGGCTGGATCTCGTGTCTGAAGAGCCAGCTCTGAGTCTGGCATCCTCTGAAATGGATACGGATATAACGTGAGTTCTTTATGGGCCCACGTGTCGCCCCTCCGTGCCCCACTTCAGCATCTTTGTGGTCCTTTGTGGCATATTAACGTGGCGCAGTGTTCTCGCAAACCGGCCTGATCCGAAGAGTCACTCGTGAAAATTCACACTGACCAGACCCTCCTCTGGAGGGTCTGACTTGGGGCCAGGCACCTTTGGAAAACCGTGTTTTTAACAAGAGCCCAAAGTGATCCTTTGATTTTGGTATTTTGGAATAGTGCAAAGATCTTGAAGTTTGGAGTCGGACAATTTTGCCAAATCCTGACTCTGTCCTTTGTTTGGCTGTGAAATCTTGGATGAATTAGTTAATCTTCTGGGCCTCAGTTTCCATTTTGAGGACCAATGTTAATTTAAATAGCTGTATGAAGTACATGGTACTTGGTATTTATTACTGGCTCTTTGTAATGTTTTTGTTAACATTACTATTATCCCTCCGATCCGAGAAGAAATGACACTGGAGGAGCATTGGCACAAGATAGAATTTCTTCTATCATTCTCTCCCAAAGCAGCAAACATGATCTGAAGTTTTTAGACAAGCAGTTTCGGAGAGGGTAAGGAGATGTGAGGCTTACACAGTGTCATCGCATGGATTGGAGGAGACAGCAGATATTGGCACTGGAAAGGGAAAGGGCATGGCACTCCCAGGCCTGAATGAAAGCATGACCATGGCCTTGAGCTGTTCCATCACCAAAATGTATCTCTGATTTTTATACCAGCAAGAGGCTCTTGTGTCCCGTGTCTCTTCATCTCCTAACCTCCTGCAGGTACTAACTGGGCACCTTTATCCTTACCCCCGAGTCTTCTCCTCTTTGGTGAGGCTTTGCCATTGGCCAGAGCAGCTCTTAGCAGTGATTAGAGTGGAAAGAAGCCTTGGTTCGATGAGCCAGAAGGATGGGAAATCCTTATCAAAGGAAATCCCTCCTTGGAGTCCCAAGTTAGAACTCTAAATGTTTTGTGTGGTTTGTTTTTCAAATATAACCAAATCAACAGAATAAAACCCAAAACCCTGATAATCATGGTTATTGAGCTTTATAGTATATTACTGTGCTCTTTCAGAGAAATCATAGGTAGTAGAAGAATTGGGAATCACGAAAACTATGGTTTATATGGAAAATGCCTTTTGAGTCCCGTGGCCCGTGCTGTTCCCTTCTCTTACCAGTGTGTAGACGGTACGGACCCCCGCTCAGTGTTCCGTGAATATGCCGACTGACCGACTAAGACTTAGACAGCAGGCTTATCCATGCTGAATGGCACAATGATTTCTGGAAAAATGGCTAGATGGCCATGTGGCCTGATGGCATGGCATTCACAAGCATGTTGGAGATACTTGGTTCTTAACACACCTCAGCAGACTTTTCTCTTAGGCTCTTCACATCTTCCCTGAAGTGTAAACCCCAGATAGATTCTTACACAACTAGAAGTTAAGCCAAGCCTTCTCTCTCAAGTGGTCATGGTTGAAAAATACTACCAACTAAAAACATACATTGACCTGAAAAAAAAAAAAAGGAAAGAAAAAAAAAAAAAAAACCTGACCCATGGGCCAAAGTTTGGCTTTTCCTCACTCTGATGTGTGTTGACTTTACTGATCTGGAAACATTAACATGTGGTACAGAGGCAAGAGGTTAAAAGCCTTTCAGAGAGAAAGTGAACACGTCCTTTGTTGAAACTCACTTAGCCATTGGATTTGCTTAGTAGTTCTGCAGTGGGTAAACTGAGTTCTAGCAATTTAAGAAGCCGATTTTCTAAAGCCAGCTTTGTCAAGGTAGAGTGTTATGGTAGATACGACAGGGCTGCTGTTTGTTTTCAGAGGGGCCCACAGAGCTCTGATGGCCACGACGGAAAGTCAGAGAAGACAAATTATAAATAGGTTAGCTCGCTTCTCTTGAAAGGACTTAGCGTGTTAAGCGGAGGTTATTAGAAACTGGACCACATACTCTTCTTACCACTGATGAAGACAGATTATTTGGAGCAAAGCGTAGTGAGACCATGAGAAACAGCCCAGTGAGGAGTGGCCGCTCACTCAAGGTCCGATCTGAAATGTCACGTTCAAGGTAGACCTCAAGGAGAGTCTGAATGACATGTGCAAATCCCCAAATTTGTACATAAAGTACCTGTCAGGGATTTAGATGGGCTGGTATATGAAAAATACATGGGTTTGAACACTAGAACCCCCCTGTGGGAAAAGATGCTGTGACATGGTCCCAGAGAGAATGGGAAGAATAGAGAAACTCCGTCCCTCTGTTGGTCTCCTGTTCCCTCCAAGGCCTAAAAGCCCATAGAGGAGCTGGTTGCCCCCATTATCTCATTATTTCCCGCTGTTTCCATGCTGATCCCACCAGCTGGGTTTTGCAACTAAATGTAGAATTGACGTGAGGCCATACCAGTGTAGGCTGCGTGAGCGAGGCCTCTGAGGCCTTCCATGCCGGCTTATATGGTTAGAGGGAATGCGTTCTGATGGGGCTGGTAGCCTAAGACAGACTCCTGCTCACCAGCCGGAGCGACCGTCAGCTCCTCGTTGTAAATTACAATTCTGGAGAAGACTCTGACTTGAAGAGAAGTGCACTTTTTATAGTTCACTGGGTATTTTCTGGTGAAGTTGTGAGTTTAAATCACTCCAGTCTTTAGAAGCCGAGCTCTTTCATTTTCACTTCTAAGAGTTACGAGCGCCTGTGGCCAGCATTGCATAATCAGCCGGGTTTTAAAAACAGGACCTGTGTCTGTACAGAGAGGAAAAGGATATTGAGACACAATTATACATTTGTGCAGTATTTTACCTATTTTAAAGGGCTTTTATGGACATATTTGGTTTTATCTTCGCATAACCCGGTGAAGCAGAGAACCACTGGCTTCATGTAACAGTAGAGGAAAGGAAAAGGTTGAGCGATTTTTCTCAAGGTCACCCCAGGAATATAATTAGAGACAGTTTATGCCCCTAAAAGATGAACATGTGTCTTTCATTTCTCCAGACCGTAGATGCTTATGCCATAAGAAACGCCAAGTCGTCAGAGCGAAAGGAAGTTCTGTCAGTCGTTTGCTGTGATAATAGTTCTTCTAGAACTTGAAGGAAAAAAAACAGTTTTGCTCTTTCCTTCTCCCTAAAATGGTGTGGAATCTCCTGGATATCTAAATGTGTCAAGAACAGCTAAATAGTTGGGGAATGGGGCCCATTTTAGTCCAAAAAGAAGCGCATGAGAATGATGGAACGCGGTGGAAGGGGAAGCCAGCTGGATGCCCAGGCCGGGCCCAGCCCTTGCTCCCCCACACCTCCCTGGTGAACCGTGGGTAAGGCAGCCCTCACTCAAAATGGGGATCAAATACCCACCTCGCCCGTCTCTCTCTGGTTATAAAAAATTAAATTAAGGTAGTGCTGTATATTCAGCGTCTTTTGTTTAAACAGCTACAAAATGTAATTGTTTTAAGCAGGAGTTACTCTTTGCTCTCCTGTTTCCCATTAAAGAACTCCCTCTCAGGAGTTTATTTTTCTTGTCTCCTCAACAGGGTGTGCCTGGTAATATGTCCCCATGAAGTTCTCAGTATTTTGTATTTTTTTTTTTTAAGCTTGCTTATCTTGATGATTCTCTTAGTAAGCATCCTCTCTCTTGAAATCTTTATCACGTCACCAAGAGTTATGGAAATGTTACCTGTCCTCCTTTATTTGTTGCAAAATTTAAGGACAAGGAGGAAGACCGTATATGTTTTCTTAAAATCAATGGCCAGCACATTACTGTAAAACCTATTGATTAAAAACACAAAGTATAATGTTAGTCATTTAGTCTGTGAAGTGGTGCAATAAGGGAAGAAATTTATCCTTTGACTTTTGCATTAACCTTTTATTGACTGCTTGCATACCCATAATTAACACACACTTTAGCTAAAGTGGTTAATTTTAGCATGGCGACCAGTGTTCACTAATATGGCTGCCATCCTGATCGCCCAGATGCACGTGTGGCCCTTAGGGAAATCCGGGGTGCAGAGGCACCATGTGGGTCACACCTGTGGGGAGAGAAGAGGGACCTGTGGGCAGCCTGCTACCAGGTCAGCCAATGGGACACCTGTCAGTTGCTTCCTGTTAGGACACCAGGTCATATAGGGAGAACCATTCCTACGTAGCTAGAGTTTTGGAGAGTTGGTTCATACAGTCCTTGGAATCTCGGAATAATGTGAATTTGGGAGGGAGAGAGATGACGTGTATATTATTTTCCTCTTCTCCCTCTGTAATTCTTCATGAAAGGGGCAGGGCTTTCTGGGTAGATCCAAGTTTATTTGCTAGCCAAAGAAACATGGAAAATAAGATTTGCTTTAGGATGGGAATACAGAGGACAAGATTGAAAGGTAAAAAGAGAACTTTCTTACTGTTTAGGTGGGTCCGGAATGATCTGCTGTCCTAGGGAACACTGAGTTTAGGAGAATTTTTTTTGTAACTTTCTTGAGAAAAGTCATCCAGCTGTGGTCATTGGCACTGGCTTGTTTGCATGCAGAGACCTATTTGGAAAACACCAGCACACCCTTGTTTTCTGGATAGGAATTTGTCCCAAATAGAAAAACAATTGGAACCAAAACCAAAAGCCAGTATTTTCCTGCTTTCATACCCTGCACACATTCTACTGTGTCAGCAGTGGCATCTCAATTTGGAGGCAGGACCATCCACACATCCTTGGCAGGCAGGCCCGTGGCAACGGACATTGTAGTGTAAAGGGGGGAAATAACTGACAGGTGGGGAGCATGGCCAGCATGTCAGCCAGGCCTCTTTGGTTGCAAGTGACAGGAAAACCTAACTCAGTCATGACTATGGAACTAAAAAATTCTAAGCATGCCTGACTTCAGGTGAGGATTGATCCAGCTACAAACGATATTGCCTAGGACCCAGCCCCTTGCTGCACCAAGCAAAATGACTGTGGCTCTCCCAGACAGTGCATCCTGATAGCTCACAGAAGATAAGAAAGGCTTTTCTCCCAGCTCCCACATCAGTCCTCTGGTTTTGCTCTCCCTCTTGCCCTAGATTGGGTCATATGCCTCCCCTAAAACCTCTTCCTGTGGCTGGGAGAGCGCATTAGGCTGAGCTGGCTAGAGCAGGGGAGCCAATCCCACCCAAACCACATGGCCAGGCACGGAGAGGGGATGGATTTCCCTATGGGAAAATTACAGCCCTCTTGGTAGGGACGGTAGGGATAGACACAGACTGCAAATGTGTGCCATGGTCAGCGTTCCTAAAACATGACCTAAGAGAACTTAGGGCCCCTTTATTTTGCAAGGAACTGTAGAGTCTGTGTGCTAAGAAACAGTCCTGCTTTCTTCCCCGTAAATGCCAAATCAGTCTGGAAGAGCCATCCGTTTGAAAGTCCGACGATAGCACCTTTTTACTAATTCTAGGTCTTCGGGAGCAACGGTTGAGTCTTTCCGAGTCGGAGCATTTGAGTCTGTCTCTGGGAGGCTGTAGGAGCTTGACTACCTAAGCCTCAGCGTCCAGGCCTATCACGTGGTGTGGGACTCAGACGCAGGCTCAGTGTGATTCGAGCCAGAAAGAGCGGCTTCCGTATCTCTACAGGGACGACAGGCAACTCTAGTCTTGGCATTATCATCGGTCCGTCACTAGTCCTCGTGGTAGAAATAACAGTGGTGATGATAATATTTAATATCTGTTGAGTGCTTACTCTGTGCCAGGCGCTGTTCTAAGCACCCTGTGTATATCTATTCATTTATCCTTCCCAACACCCCCATGAATACTGTTATTACCATCCTCCTCCCCTCATTATCCTCACTCCCACTGGACAGGGAGTTGAGGCTCCGCTCAGCAAGGGTGAGAAACCAGCCTGGGATGTCCTTTCCCCACATAGCAACAGGTGCGAAGTTCACCATGATGCTTCAAACTCTCTCCTGCCCCATCCTAGGAGATGAGCCAAAAGGAGGCAGAAAGAGTGATTTGAGCAAGAGGAATTGAAACTGAAAAGGGGCGGGACACCTGGGTGGCTCAGTCTGTTAAGGCTCTGCCTTCGACTTAGGTCATGATCCCAGGGTCCTAGGATCGAGACCCACGTCAGGCTCCCCACTCAGCAGGTAGCCTGTTTCTCCCTCTCCCTCTGTCCCTCCCATGCTTGTGCTTTCTCTAGCTGTTTCTCTCAAATAAATAAATAAAATCTTAAAAAAAAAAAAAAAAAAAGGAAAGAAAGAAACTGAAAAGGGGCTACGCCTTCAAGCCATCCTCAATCCCTTCTCTTTCGGTTCCACAATCTGGAGTGATATGGAACCAGACACTAGGATTTGAAGTGGAGGGTGGCCAGCCTCCCCCGTAGGTAAAGCATCACCTGAAATAATGAGTCCTCTGCTGGGACCCCGTCACTACCTTTTGAAAATCAGCAAGGAGCGCGGGACATTAAAAGAAGTTTGAAAGTGACCTTGAAAGCTGTGAATTCAGGGCAGGAAGAGACCCCACAAAGGGTTCTCCCTCCAGCCCAGAGGGAAGCCAGTGAGGGTAGCCAGCCCCTTAGCCTCTCAGGTCCTGCATGGAAAGAAGTCGTTCCCACGCCAGCCTGGCCCTTCTTTGTGGGGCAGGAAATCACAGAGCCGCTGGACCCAGAGGAAAAGCTCGGGGCAGGGGGTGGGGGAGGCGTATACAACAGGGCATAAGCAAACCTCTGTGGCAGGCTTTCCTATTTTTAATACTTTCTCAAAGCGATGGGGCAAACCCATCTGACAGGTGAAAAAGCATCTCTATTGACTTTTTACAAACCTGATGATATTCTAGGTGGATCGACACTTATCATAGGCCTTTAATCTGCCAGCCGGGATAATGTGTGCGCAGATAATTTATCCGCTGAGAGGTTGAGCTGCTCAATTTGGAATAACTTTCCCTACCTAGTAAATTGACCATTACCCTGTGATTTCGAAGCAGAGAGAGAGCACAATTTGAAAAGCTTTGCCGAGTTCCTTCGTAATTAGTCGCAGCTCCCCCTGAATGTTAATTTCCCTCCCTCCCCTTCCTGTGATTTAGAGACTGTCTCTAGAACCACAGAGACACAGCCTCAACACCAGGAAGCAGCAAGAGGCACCGTCCCCAACACCTATCACCAGGTCGTCTGCAGAACACACCCTCTGTTCTTTGGCTCTGTGTGGGGCTTATCAGTGCAAACAGTTTAATATTTATGCTAAGAGGATTGTCAAAAGCAGCTTCTGTTGCTTTAATTCTTGTTTTAAATAAATAATGAGAACATTTAAACACATTACTCTTCTTGGGGCCCTGAGGTCAGCTAATCTTATTATTTATGAAGTGATGTGGTACATAATAGTACTTAGTGCATGTTAACAGACGTTATTATCAAGGTCTGACGCGGAGAGCCGGAGATATATTGGAATGTTATGTGTAATGTACGACGGACTGAGTGCAGAGGATGCCGGTAGAGCAATTAACCACACGAGAAAATAGGTATAAAGTTGAAGTATGTTTTCCCGTGGGGATCCCCTCACCATTAATAATTCCCCAGAGAAGAAGATGTCTTTTCGTTAGGAACCTTCCCTACCATCAGGCTCAGACATAGGACCGGGATAGTCTGTCCTTCGATGTCTTTGGAGCTCGCCCTCCACAGAAGACGGATCGTGGCGATGGCCGCTTTTTAATTGATTTCGAGAACAATGCGGAGACGCTGGGCATGGGGAAGAACCCGTGCATGTCTTTCTGGTGTACTCCTACTATTTCTTTCGGGTACACAGGCTTCCACCGCCGTGCCCTCCAAGGGAGTGGGGAAACTGTTCATTTCTTACCGCCATTTGTGTTTCATTCCCTCTGATCCTCATTCTTCAGACGAATAAAGCTAAAGCCACTGAGCTTTCCCCGACCAATTTTAAATTAGCTGGTCTCTCTGAGAGGTCGACGCCTGCCAAGGTGGGATGATGCCGCCCCAACTTTTTTCCTACAAGGCTATAATTTAGTTGCATATGATAATTAATTTCTCTACTATTGATGAATAATCCATTTAATAAAAACTGTGATTTAACTGTTTTCCTTAGGGAGTAACTCTTGCTAGCCTTTTAATTTAATTTTGTGGAAGTTTTCCCCACCTCTTCATCAGTGGAAATGATTATTAACCTCTATTTGCATATATCCTTATAAATCCGTCTCTCCTTGGAGTGCCTTTTTCTGAGCACAGCAAGCTGGGACACTTGTAAATCTCTAGAATCTCCAAAGTCAATCCCGGCCCGTAATATTGTTTAATCTATTCTTGGACGTTTTAATGCAGTAAATTCAATTTAATCTTTCCCAGTAATCTAGTAATACATCGAAATCCCACAAACATTTAAATCTGATAATGGCTTAATCACACACTTTAAATAACAGTTGAGATAATGAAAAAATAATTCACCATTTTAAAGGCAGAGTAACTGAATTTCCCTGGTGATTGGCTTCTGTGAAGCCACTAGAGATAATACAAAGCTGGGAATCGAAAAAAGAAAAAGAAGTTCCAACGCTGCGAGGAACAGCTCTTCTGTCTTCTAAACACCTGCTTTGTGCCCAGTGAGCGCATTCTTTCCTTTCATCCTTACCACCACCGTGAAGCACTGTCTTTGGAGTGCTTGGCGGTGTCATTCCAAAATGCCCGTGAATTTGGGTCTTTCCAGAATTTCTTCGCATGGGTTCATTGCCTCTTCCTACTCTTCCAGGTGCCAGTCCCAAATTGCCCGAACCTTACCTGTGGATCAGAAGCCAGAATGTCGGCCGTATTGGGAAAAGGATGACCCTTCGATGCCTCTGCCATTCGATCTCACAGACATCGTTTCAGAACTCAGAGGTCTGCTTCTGGAAGGAAAACCCTAGAAGGAGCACAAGTCTTGGGTGCAGGAGGAAAAGATATTTTTGGCTTCCTTCCTCCAACCTTGCCGTGGGCTTGGGCAAGGTTAGTATGGGTAGACTTGATTTTAGATTTTAGAACCTGGGTCCCCTTAGAATGAGTAGGGAATGAAGCCCATGAATGTTAAAAAGTTTAAAAATGGCACAGTGTTATAATCTGATTTGGTACGAAACAAGAACCTGCCCCCCGAATACTGTTCCCCACTTGGATTTTTCACAGGAGCCATTTCAGCTCCCAGGTGGCAGGAGTGAGCCCAGTCTGTGGCCGAACCCAACCCACTTTCCACCTTCCCCAGCCTTTTCAGAAACTCTAGAGTAGAAGGCTGCAAAGTCATTCGAGGGAAGACAGAACCTAGATACCGCCCCCCCCCCCATTTCTTACCATGCCCTCTAGAGGCTGTGCTGTCCAATGTGGTAGCCCCCAGCTGGGTGTGGCTTCTTAAATCCATTTTCCATCATAATAAAAATTCCGTTCCTCAGCTGCTTAATAGCCACACGTGTCTGGTGACTAGTGTATTGGGCAAAACAGATGCAGAACATTTTCCTCATCGTGGAAAGTTCTGTTGGAGAACACTTCTATAAAAAGTTTGAGAGCAGGAAATTCTCTTCTCCACTTGTGTGTAGCCGCCATCCCCATACACGAAAGGAACGAAAAGAAAAGCGTGTCACTGAAGAGAAGCCACTGTCTCTTCTGTAAAAGCCTGAGTTATGAGTTCTGTACTATGCCCCCCGGGAATGAGGAGGTGTTGGAAATTAAAATACACTTGACATCTGTCGTTGGGAAGGTTCCCTGAGCTAATGAAAGGGACGCAGCCCTGTTGGCATTGCTTTATGGATTTAGCCCGCACGTGCATTTTTCTGGAATTCTCCTATCCATATGTAATGACAGGTGGGCTCGAGGCCCGAGGAGCCCCAGTGCCCCATCCTGATGACATCTGTGCATTAGAGCGGCGATGTGTAGTAGAGGTTAAAACCTGGGCTCTGACTTTAGAGCACACTGGCTCTGTGACTTTTGGCATGTCACTTTGCCTCAGTCTCCTGATCGGTATGATGGGGATACTAAAGGCACCAACTCACAAGGTGAAGAGTAAAGGGACTAACCTAGCTACAGGTGTAGAACAACTCCTGAGAAGTAGTTAGATACCCAGTAAATATTAGTATTCTTTGTATCTGTAAGCTGACCTGATGTAGACGTTGTCCCCTCCTTCCTCTGTCCTCGTGCCGATTTTGTCTTGTGACACCATGATCACACATCCCTCCCTTTCTGGCTTGGCTCCTGCCCTGTGGTGACCCCAGAAATCATGGGAGTAGTTCGCCCCTCGCCCCAACCCGGGGCCTTCTCTTGTAGTGGTTTACCATAGTTTGGGAGCTGAAGAGCTCGTGTGCTCACTGAGAGACTCTCTCCTGCCCTGAGACTCTCCAAGCTCAAGGTGACGTTCACGTCCACGGAGCTAACTGCCGAAGCACTGCGTTACGCAGTGCAGCCAGGGTTTCATGGTCTGGAGACTCGGTTCTCTCAGACCACAAATGCATTCCCCGATGTCCTTAGGCCTCATCGGAAAGAGAGCGAGGAAGTGCAGCCCACTGGGCTGTCGTAGATATGACATGAGCTCCGGGACGTAGGGAGCGTGTGGCCACGTCGCCTCCACTGTTGTACTTGGCGCCCGTGCGTGTTCCATGTTCCATTTCCCGAGGTGCCGATATTTCAGAATTGGGAGGTTTCCTATAAAATAAAAACATGTATGTTCTCCTTAGAATTCAGAACATCTGGCAGCCCTCGGCCTCCGTCCTGGCATGGTGACGAGCTAGGTAGCCTCTCCTCGCGTTGGGTGGGACGGGAGCCCTCCATGGCCCCTGGTGCTCCCTGTTGTCATTTATCAGCACCCGACCCCCGGCGGACAGCACCCCGCACCTGCTTGCTTGCACCCCTACGTTAGAATAGGTAATCATGTTCAGTGCTTTCCCTGATGTGTGTGTGTTACTCTTGAGCTCTGTTTGTGGCCTACTTGTAGTAATGTGTCTTGTACATCATAAAACATTCATACACAATAAAAATATTAAAAGGCTAAGACAAGAAACTGAGAGAGGGTCCTGCTCATCTCTGCTCGCATGCTGGTGGGTGGGCCTGCTTCCTTGGCTCGGCTGGGGCTAGGTGGAGATGGTTCCCGAAGACCTCCAGGTGGGCCCAGGTGGTGCACCACTATGGTGGGAGAAACCACTACCTATAGTGAATCCGAAAGGTGAGATCTCGTTTTCGCTGAAGAAATGACGGCTTTCAACAAGCATGGGTCAGCGCGTGTGGAGATGATGTGTTCTGTGCGGGAAGGCATGGGTGAAGGGGGTTGCAGGGGGCCAGTGGCCATCAACTCAGTTTCTGAAGGGCCAAAGGAAGGCCCGTTGCCCCTGAGAGCTAGGGGAGGACTACCCTGGGAACACAGGCCATGTGTGGGGTTGAGGGAGTGGGCAGCCTGGTCCGGGGACCACCCCGAGTCAGCAGACCCCGCCCCTGCTTCCTGCCCGGTTTCCCAGCCCCCTGGTCCCAGCGATCTGGGGAGCTCCCTGGGCACTAAGATGCTCCTGACTTCCCTTCCCTTCTGCCCTCGCACAAACCTTGCTTGACCACCTGGCCCCACTCAGCAGGCTTGGGACAGACAGCAGACCAGCAACTCAATAAGAAGATGGTTTCAGACGGTTCTAAGTGCCAGAAGGGAGCCCACTGGGTGAAGGGGGGGTGGGGCACAGTGTCTCTGGGGACTGACTCGGATCAGGTCAGGGAAAGCAGAGGTGATGGGGAAGAGCTTTCTGGGATAGGGAACAGTGGGCACGAAGGTCCTGAGAAAGGGAAGTGCAGCAGGCAGGTGCCCAGGGAAGAATACCAGCAGCTGTGGTGGAGGCGGGGAAACCGGGAGTGGGAGAGACGCATGGGGGCGGGGGGCGGCTAGGGTGTAGGTCTGGTTCTAGACCCCTGAGAAACACCCGTGGGTTCTGCGTGAGGTGGTGGTGCCATCTCCTCTGGACTCCTGGGAGTCTCTCAGAGAGCAAAAGTTCCGTCCGAAGACACAGTGTTCTCCCACTGTCTGTGGGAGTGTTGCCTGTCCCAAAGGCACAGGACTCCCACGCCCTGGCCAAGATCTTGGGACGGGGAGGATGTGCTGGGGGCCCCTCCGGGTGCGTGAGGGGGCGCCCCACCCTGCTGCCTCACCCAAGCAGCTCCTGCGGCGCCAGCCTCCCCACCAGGGGAGCTCACTAGACAGAAAAGAGCAGAGTTGTGGCATCTCTTGTGACACAATTTTAGTAATAAGCTTCTAAATCCATCACCAGCTGAATTGAGGGAGGCTGGGAATGAGAGTCCATAGGCCCTATTTAATGGACACCCGACCTTCAGGAGAAGGGTTTTTGCGTGTTTCAGGGGAAGGGTATCGAATGCAACTGGTTGTGTGTGTGTGTGTGTGTGTTTCCCCTGTTCTAGTTAAGGCTGATTTTACCACTGGGCAAATTGCATACATTTGGATCCCTGCCACGCTAAATACTGTTTATTCTGGAGCTCTGTCAGAGGCAAGTGCGTGGAAGACAGGGGGATTCTTATTTGAAAAGGCAATTCTCCTCCAAACAGATTGAGCAGGAGAGGAGAGAGCGGACCAGGAGGTGCTGATGTGGGAATGCCATTTATCCATTTTGCCTTTGTTACTTTGTGATTAAATGGTATTTTTAATTAAGTCTCATTGAGAGCCATAGGTACCACGGTGGTGAAATCAATTTGACAACCATAAAGGGGGAGGAAAGGCCCAGGAGTGCTGTTGGGAGCGGCTGCGCAGAAGCCGGGCCGCTGAGATGTCGAGGCTGGGGTGGTGAAGGGGAGGGCCTGGAGAGGCACAGGTAATGACTTCCTGCAGGACAGGGACACCTGTGGCTGCTGGGACCGGGGGGCCGGCTTCCTGGCTGTCAGGAGAAGGATACACCAGGATCCCTGGCGCTCACCAGAGAGACCCCGATACACTCCTGGGCCAGCTGGGGCCTCTGGGAAAGTGTGTGCAGGGTCTGATTCCCTGGCTGTCTCTTACCAGGAAGGAGAGAGCCTGTCCCCTGCGCCCGGCCTTGTTTCCCCAGCAAAGACGCCCAAAGCCCTTCATCCCCTGCCCCTGGCCTGTTCGCACAGGTTGAAAACTTGTGTCCTCTGGACCCCCATTCTGTTTATCCTGTTAGCATCCATCACCTTTCCTTCTGATTCTTGGAGGGCAATCGATACTCCTGGCTGCCAGCTTCCCCACTTTGAATCCTGGTCCTGTGTGGGACCCTAAGGCTACCATCCTTTCAAACCTTTGTTTTCTTGTCTTCAAAAGGGGGATCCTAGTAATGTATGTACCACCTGAGGTCATTGTGCAGACTTGATACTGTGGATAAGGCCCCTGGGTGGCTCAGTCCGTGAAGCATCTGCCTTCGGCTCAGGTCATGATCCCAGGGTCCTGGGATCAAGCCCCGCATCGGGCTCCCTGCTCAGTGGGGAGTCTGCTTCTCCATCTCCCTCTATCCCAGATCAATGAATAAAATCTTAAAAAAAAAAAATACTATGCATATTAAGTGCCTGGAGTAGTAGGTCTGCAGTGAGGCATGAGCTATAATGTTTATTATCCCAGTTTCCTCTGATAACCATGGTTCCTTTGGGACTTGGACAAATCCCTTGACCTCTCTGTGCCCCGGTCGTTGTGTATGTAACAGGCATGATAGTGACGGCTAGCTCACGGGATCGCGCTGTCACCAAGATCACACACGTTAAGTGATTCACATCGTGTCTCGTCCTTCATGCCAGAATGACACGTGACCGCCTGTATTTTTTCCATTTGCCTCTCTAACTTCTGTTTTTTCCTAGGCAGATGGCATGGAACTTTTTATAAATGAGATCCTATGAAAAATGATTTTCCAGTCCTGCCGTTACTCCAGCGGGATTAGGTCACCCGCTGCAGTTTGAGATTTGCTTAAAAAATTCTTGCCATCACCTTCTAATGGATGATCTGTGTACAACAATTGTTTATTGACTCTGAATGTCTGAGCACCAGGGTCAGTCTATTTCAAGGGGAGGGAAGCATTAATTAACTTCCAGCCTGAGACTCAGTGATTCTTTTCCAATGATGCAGTTCATGACTCTGCTTGCATTTACTTTTCATCAGTCCTGAAAGAATCGAGGTAAAATAGTTCCTCCACACATGTGTGTCAGGCTAAATGGATAACAGCAGATACAGATCTGTTTGCCTGTCTGCACTTGCCTTTAGACAAAATTCATCAATTTTACAAAAGCCACTGACTACACATGGCACCAAATACAAATGAAGCGGCTTCCAGCACCAGGGGTTTCCAGTTGCTTTTAATCTGGTAAGTGCGGTAGCTTCCTGCGGATCGATGGGGTGCACTGGCCGAGGCCAACCCTGCTCCGCACGCGTGGGGACAGGAAGGCCAAGGCCATGCTGCAGGAAGTTTAGGAGAAGTCCGGTGATGGTTCTAGACCACGTGCACTCAGAGCCATTCGGACCCGCTTAGTTAGTGACCAAACTCGCTCAGCGCCTCCGGCAGCCTTGCTCGGTGTTAAAGATGAAGTACACACCAGGCATCAGCATGCCCTTTTGTGGTGCCCGTTTTCAAGGGCATCCTGCTTGCCCTTCCCAGCCTCTGGGACAAGGAGAGGGTCATCAAGGAGAATCAAACCCCATGGAAGAAGCTTCTCCGCACTGCGTGGCTCACCCCCATGGAGACGGCCTTCGAGGGACTTGGGAATGCTGAAGCCCGGTGCATGCACAAGGAAGCAAAATTATGACTAGTTTGTGAGATCAGTTGGATTTGGGGGGGCAACGGAAGGATTGGCATACATTTTCATCAGCTCTCCACTGGCAAGGCCGGTGTAACACAGCCGCGGCCCACGGCTCATAGTGAAGACCCCCCACAAGGACGTGAGGGAATGTGAACGGCTTCCACAAGACAGTAGTCTTGAAGAACAGTGTCAAGGCCCCTTTTGAAATGGTTTCAGACCCCAGGGTGCCTGGGTGGCTCCATCAGTTCAGCAGTTAAGCATCTGGCTCTTGACCTCAGCTCAGGTATTGATCTCAGGGTCATGAGTTCAAGCCCCGCGTTGGGCTCCATGCCCAGCATGTGGTCTACTTAAAAAAAGAAAATCTGTTTTCAGACCCCATGCACCCTGCAAAAATGCCCATCCTTGCAGATAGGTATGTTCAGCACTGGGGCACTGAGATGGAGGGAGCATGCTTTCTTTAGCTTCTTTGTAAAACAGTCATCCCCCGTTGAAAACCCCGCTCATCCTTCCCAATAAGGAATCCCGTTCTTCACTTCGGAGCACGCACAGTTAACCTCGCAACCCCAGAGCCCCCAAAGGGCTGACTCTCAGGGCTGTTTCTCAGAGCAGCTCAAGCTATCCCTCGGACCTCGTCCAACATGGAAAACTGGACTTCTGGTCACCCTCCTGCCCCCTGCCCTCCAACACTTAAGACAGAGATTTCCAGTTGATTACGCCTTGATTAGAGCCAGCGAAAAAAGCAGGCCAGGTATATAAGATTCCCATTGTCCTCCCCCCCCTCGGCTCCCGACCAGGGTCAGGCAGAGCGGCCCCTCCGTGAACATTTAAACAATCAAGCGCTGTTTACCATGGACGTTTGGTTTTCTTTTCTCGAAATCAAAACAGAGTTTAGTAGGCAGCGTATTTCATACATGCCTCTTGATCAATGGAATGATCTGTCAGAAGCCATTAGAGCCCCCATTAGCTTGAATGCATTCAAAGCTAAACTATTGGATCATTGAAGGGCCACAGTGATTGTTTTTAATATACTATACATTGATTTCTCCCTGTGAGCGGGAACACAAGTTTGAAACTAACTGTGTATGACTAAGGCTTCGTTGGCTGTCTCCAGCCCTCTGTGAGAAGCATGGTTTCACTTCGACCAGAAATGTCTGTGTATCGTTTTTAAAGAGATGCAGACCCTGTTAGATTTCCCAAGGTTTAGACTGGGGCCGGTTGTTATTTTTATTTTTTATTTTATTTTTTTTCCCCGAGCTTTCTCCCATTTCTTTGTGCCCATTAAGTGAGTTGTGCGTGCATAATGTGAGAGGCAATCCCTGCCAAGGACCTCGAGTGAAAGGCAGTGGGGGAAATTTTTCTGAAAGCATGAAGCCCCAGCTGAGGCCAACACTGAAGTGAATTTGACAGCCTTGGGCCCAGCAGAACTCTGCCCACGCGGAGCAGCAGAAGTGTGGCCGTGTCAGGGGCCTCCTCACGGGGACACAGCTTGTCGAGCTCAAGGTGGAAGAGGCAGGTGGGGAGGCGAGCACCGAGGCCCCAGGCCTGCCTTCGGCTGCCATATTGCCAACACTTGTGTTGACTTGTCTTGCCTGCCTTAGCCAAACTGGATCCTTCGAGCACCTGATGCCTTCCCAAATACTAGACTCTGTGCTAGTCCTTGCCCTGTTCTTAACCAGCATTTCCCATTTCAGCCCCTTGCTCATGTTAATACAGAGCCTGAGAATAAGGAGGTTGGCCAATAAAGAAGCCATACTTACCACATTTGCAAAGGCCTGTCTCCCGAAGAGAAGTGTTTACACGTCGCACCCATTTTACAGATGGACCAGTTGAAGCCCAGGTGGGAGAAACTACATTATTTAAGGTGAATTCTAGAAACTGGATTTCAAGTTCCTGGCGTGTACTAAGACTTGGGGAAAAAAATGAACATTCTTGGGCCCACGTCCCAAATAAACCCAAATACACTGAAGAAGAAGAAAGTTCCAGATGGCTCACAGAAACAAGAGCAGCCTACCCCTCCAGTTCTAGCCCAGAAGGAAGAAATGTTGTTAGTCTAGAAAATAGTGTGTGTGCCATTCATCCTTTTCCCCTGGGGCCCCAAAGGTCCACAAAAGTTTGGTGATTTTGAACTCCCCAAGCAGACCCTTGGAATTCATGGTACAGGATATTAAAATCAAAGAGGCCAAGATGGGTCACCCCAAGCACACAGGTCAAGCCAAAGTCACAATAATAAAATCTAGAGCAGAAGTCAGCAGACTGCAGCCTGACAGGCAAATCTGGCCCATCCCTTGTTTTTATAAAGTGAAGTTGCGTGGGAAAAGAAGCATTCGAGGACAGCTCTCTAAAGGGGCAAAACAGAATCAGGGGCCAAACTCAAGGCTCTTCCTGAATTAAAGACACCTGCATGAGGCAGGCCATCCTGAGGGGGAGGCCATCCCGAGGGGGTGGACAGCGGCCCCTCGGCTTTCAGGTTCGGGCATCTCGTCTCCACAGAGGACAGGCCTGCTGGGGAATGAGCACAGCCTGATCGTCCAAGTAGAACCTCTGACCAGACAGGCAAAGGATCTTGTCTGAGTGCTCCCAAGCCCTCTGCTCCTATAGTGGGGCTGGGAATTATTCTCATGCCTCATTAGGAGAGGTGGTGATCTGGTCTATGATTTTTTTTTTTCCTACCAGGCTGGAGGGCGGGAGGGGGCTGTCTCTGCTCTCTAACTTACGGGGCTGACTAATGTGTCACTCTAAAGGGTCAGGAGAACCCGGCTGTTCTCCTGCGGTTGACTTCCTACCCAGGAGCCTCTGGCTCTTAGCATTTCCATGAAGGAATTCCAAATTGCTCATTTACGTTCCAACGTGAGAGTTGAGACCAAGTTGCTGAGTGACCGTTGATGTATTCTCCGTCCCTTGATGTTCTGGTTCTTCTGCCTCCGGAAAGCCTCCATGCAGAGCCTCTGCTGTCCAGACTTGCTGAGAGTGCCCCGGGTCCTTCCTTCTTCTTGCCTCCTGGATCCTTGAGTCACTTGTAAGTCACTCCGTGTGGGTCATTTTCGCTTGTTCCATCACCAGAGAGTTTAGGACTATGATTTTATTTGGCCGATTTAGCTTTGTAGTGGACTATCAAATACTAGAGGGCAGAGCTCACAGCACTGAGTCTTCCATTTTAGTGCATTCCATCAAACTCAGAATAACACTCCCTACCCCCGGATCAGCTCACATTTATTGGCTTACAATGCAGTGATCTTTTATCTCACACGTAGGAAGGACTCAGTAAACACTCGTTGGTCGGCTGTTAGAGTGAAATGGGTCTGACCATCACTCACCCTGGGGAATCATCTCTACTAGAACTTTCTCGCCACAGCTTGGAACCTACCCCTAACCTCTCCCTCCAGCCTCACCTCCCCAAACTTGCTTCCCACCTTTGTTCCCGTTACACCTGATGTACAACGTCCTGAATCTCTCCGCAGCTCTGGTGCCATGTCTTAGGTAGGTTGGCCATGAGCCCAGGGGGCCTCAGCGGCAGGCCAGAGGACAAAACTGAGCATGGGTAGGGCCAGGGAGAATTTGGCCAGCAACGTTCATGTCCCAAAAGAGGCATTCGATCAAGGAGGCACTGGGAGGATGACCAAGGCATGGGAGCTGGTGGTTGGACGTGGCAGCAGGGGTCTACAGAAGCCCGAGGAAGGAGGAAGGCAAGGCCTCCTCCAAGCAGGGGGCCCTCTGCGGGGATCCAGGCCCAGCACAGCTCCAGAGAGTAAAATCACAAACCACAAAACACCTTGGCCCTTGGAGGTTGAAGGAAGACTGGAAGACCTCAGTGGACATGGACTTGGAGCCATGGGCTCCAGCTGACAATTTAAGATCCCACTGGCCTGGGGTCGTGAGGCTAGCAAGACACTTCAGGCAAATCATAGACATTTAACCCAAGGATGTGTGCTTGGCAAACACACACAAACATAAGAGCAAAACGGCCTGATGATTCCATCCCCAAATTACCCTCGGTGGGTACACAGCTCGAGGTGGAAGGAGATGGGACCAGTCTCTCTGTTCCCTCATCTGGAAGTTACCACGTGGCTGAAATCACAAGCCAGTGGCTACACCTGCTGCCTCACTGTAAAACCACAAAGAGAGGACATACTGGTGGGGAAGAAGCCCATGACAAGTTAGCCAATAGCATTTGCCACTAGCAAAATGCAAATAAGACCACAAGAGGTGCCCGTACACATCTATGACAAGGGCTACCATTTTATTTTCTTCTTAAGATTTTATTTATTTCTTTATTATCTATTTGAGAGAGAGGGAGAGGCTGCAGGCATGAGCAGGGAGAGGGGCAGAAGGCAAACAGAATCTCAAGCAGACTCCCCGTTGAGCGCTGAGCCCGATGTGGGTCTCGATCTCACAACCCTGAGATCACGACCTGAGCTGAAATCAAGAGTCAGATGTTGAACCAAAATGAGCCACCCAGACTCCCCTATGGCTGCCATTTTAAAAGCGGTGGTAACATCTCCTGCTGGCAGGAGCGTGGAGAACCTGGATCACTTTTTCATTGCTGGTAGGAACATAAGAAGAGCTACACCTGCTCTGAAAAATAGCCAGGCAGTTTCTTATAAAACTAAGCATGCCATTAGCATGTGAACTGGCGATGGCACTCTTGACCATTTGTCCCCCAGAAGGGAAATGTATATTCACACAAAACCTATATGCACATGATCATAGCCGCCATCATTCAGAAAACAGCCCCCAAATGTAAACAATCTTCAGGGAGTGAATGAATGGCAGTACATCCATGCCATGGAATACTACTAAGCACTGAAAAAGCAACCGACTATCAATACACACAACTTGGATGGAGATCAGGGGACGTAGGCTGCACCAAAAAAATAAGTAAGTAAGTAAATAAATAAATAATCCAATCTGTTCTATGCTGGAAATGTGTATAAATACATGACTCCATTTATTACATAACCTTCCCGAGCTAACAAAAGTATAGAGCCGGAGAACAGATTGGTGGTCACTAGAGGTGAGGAATGAGAAGGAAGGGCTTCTCGGGGGCAGCACAGGGAGCCTCGTGGTGCTGGAACAGCTCTGTGTCTTGCTCGTGGTGGTAACAGGGAGCTCCACAGACGACATCAGCACATACACACACTGTGAAATTAGAATCACCTGTCTGGATTATAGCTCTGTGCTTTTCTTGGTTTTGATGTCATGTATCATGTCGTGTATCAGCTATATAGGATGTTACAATCTGGGAAAACTGACTGGGACTCCATGTAATTTTTTTTTCGCCACTCCCCCATGAGTCTATAATTATTCCAAAATACAAAGGTAAACAAAGTTAAACAGGGGCACCTGACTGGCTCCACTGGTAGAGGATGCAACTTTGGATCTCAGGGTTGTGAGTTTGATTCCCCACCATGGGCCTAGAGCTTCCTTAAAATAATAATAATGATAATTAAAAAGACAAAAAAAGATAATGTGCCAATTTCCAACATGGCGCCCCCATAGGAGACTCTTAGGGGTAATTGTACATGATTTCATGTGTGGATCCCTTGTTAGACGGGATGCACACCTGAAGCACCAAGCTTGCTCATGCTTGTAGCTCAGGACGGAGGGAACCAGCTTCCTCTGGGCATTGCTACCATATCCTCATGAATCCTGCCAGAAGGAGACCCATCTCACCCATCCATTGTCAGGAGACTTTGACCTTTGGTCATCTGAAATGGGCTGTGGGATACACGCGCCGAGGCTGTGCTCCTAAGTGTCCTGGAAACCCTGTGGCTGGAATGGGTAACCATCCATGCCGGACACAACGTTGTGTCCAACTACACTGACTCATGACATTTGCACACAAACCCCACGTGGTACACTTCATTTTCCAGGTGACGACACTTAGGCAGAAACAGGCAAATAACTTGCCCAAGGTGACCCAGCTAGGAGATGCCAGGGACGGGATTTGAACCCAGGCAGTCCGGCTCCAGAGCCGGGGAGCACGTACCCTCTGTCTCTCCCAGCCTGAACTTAGCACCACTTTCAGTTCCTCCCAGGTTCTTGGTTCCACCAGACATGAAAGACACCAGGTCTAGTAAAGACAGGAGGCAGAATTCCTTCCAGCCACTGCTACCTGAGAGCAGTGCGCTCACTCTAGCAGAGTGGTTAGAGACCTGAGCTTGGGGGGAAATGTGACCCAGATTCCAGTCCCAGCTGATGTCCCCTCTGCGTGTGCACGGACACGCACACATGCACGCACGCGCATGTGCGCACACACACGCACACACACACCAGCATGACCATGTGCAAGTTGCTTAACCTCTCTCTGCCCCCATTTCCATTCTTCTAATTGGGGCTCCTAAAAGCACCTACAACATAGCGTTGTTTGAGGATTAAAAAAGAGACAAGAGAAAAAGGACACAAAGCTTTGAGCATAGGGCAAGAGTCCCTTCAATTGCTCAAGAAAGAGAAACCTAGCTTTTCCAATGAGAAACTTTGCTCTTTGGTGCCGGGTGGTAATTTGGGTGTGGGGGCCGTTTCTTCATCACCACTACTGCGTTAAAGAGCAATTTCCGATCTCTGATGAAAAACAAAGGCGCTATCTCATGAATCCCCCAGTTTGAAAGCAGTCTGTGTCCTTCGCAGCTTGGAGGCGGCCCCATGAACACGTCTGAATGGACTGGACAAGTGAACAGCTTTCAAAGATGAAGTCTACACGGGAAGGGGGATCTAGGAGGAGACGGCAGCGATGCTAAGGCACATTGATTCTTAAACTATACTAGAAGCTACCCTGGTAGGGTTTTGGAATAAAACTGGTGGATAATACCCCCCCCCCCAAATATTTTAAAGAATATTTTAAAATTTGTGTTCGACTTCATGGAAAACTGGAGGAAAGTTTTGTATTTATTCTCGCCGCTCTGATCTCATCTCCTATGACCCTGTCGACCCTGACTCTCCACCCCTGCCATGTCTCTCTGCACTGTTCACTCTGGCTTCCCTGCACCAAGGACCCACCCACTGCAGGGCCTTTGCACTGGCTCTTTGCTCTGCCAGCACTCTCTTCCCCCGGATATCCACATAGCTCCCTCCCCTTCTTGGGTTTTTTCCTCACCTGTCACTTTCAAGTGAAGCCTTTCTTGACCACCTTCTATTTAATGTCTCTGACATCAGGACGAAGCGGTGACATGTCATAGTTGGTAAATCTGCAGGGTTTTCTTTCTTAATGATACATAAAATAATATTGCACCTTACCATCAAAGGCAACTTTGAACTGACAAAATATGGTTTTAAAATTCCCACCTGCCATTTATTCTCAAGTACAGGTTTCAGGTAGACTATTGATAAAGATAATAATGTACATTCTTAACCTGTGATAAAAGGATTCCATTTGGGGTCAGTTGATGTCGGGTTGGGGGCATCGCATCTGCTGTTGGTTCTAAGTGCATCTGTGCTAGAGGGAGGGAAATGTTTTCATTTATTTATGACTCCTGCTATTCTCTTTAGAATCTTTTCCTTGTCTTCCTTCGGTTTCTCTTTCTCTCATGCTTGCTGGGGGGTGGGGGAGAGGATTTCTTTTCCCCCACACGAATGTTAAAAACAACAATAATGCGAAACCCTCCCAGTGAGTCAGGCTTTGAAAACTGACATCAAGGTGAATGTCTAGAGGAAATTTGGGGCCTCCACGGGCAGTTTGCATTTAAACAAGTTGTGACTTTGATTTAAGAATTTGGCTTGATGGATAATATATCCAAGGCAGGGGACGGTATATATATCCTGTTTCCATCAGAAGGATCAAGTTCTGTGTGTGATGTGTTTATTTCTCCGAGTGGTTATGTATTTAATAAATAATGTGTTTCAGTGGAGTATTATTTTCATCTCGGTGTTTAATACCTCCACAGTATGTCTCGGATTTGGGGTTGAACGGCACCTCATAAATTATGAGCTGTTATTAGCTGCTTTCTGGTTACATCTTAATTATCAAGGCTGAAAAGAGAGGGCAGACTTTTATAAGCATTCATATTTTCTGTTTACAAGGCTTTTACTGGCGTCTAATAAATTTAATTACCTCTAATAAGAAGAGGAAATGAAGTTCTATTTAGCAAATTCATAGCTTTGAAATGCATCTTGTAGCTTTATGAGCTCAGTAAACTCTAGGAAGGTGAAAGCCAGTGAAGGAGCGGGTGCGAGGTTAAACTTAACTGCAAAACCATTTACATTACTTTTTGTTTCCTTTTTATTGCTTCACCTCCAGGGTAAACTTCAGGCTACCTGACAAAGCAGCCTGGCGGGGACTTAAACTTTCCATGCCTTACGCCACAGGGCCGAAGCAGATTCCTGGATTAAAGGTGCATTTTTCAGACATAATGTGAAATCTGGGAAATTGATCATGCATTGACCTACTTATTTCCAGGAGCCATTCACTCCCGATGCCGTTGTTTTGCTCCTATTATAAATCTGTTGTTCTTTTAGGAGGGCTCCCCGCTGCTAAGGGGGTGGAGGGAGGAGTCCATGCCGTGAAGAGGAGATGTGAGGTGCCAACCCCTCTAACATCTGAAATGAAATCCACAAGGAGGTGGATTCAGGCTGTGGGAAAGACAGATGACAGATCAACCGCTTCCTGCGGAGGGTGGGGGTAGGAACACGGGGAAGACTCCCTGCATATCGAGCTCCTGTCTGGGGGGAGCGGGATCCTGTAAAATAGTTAAAGACTTATTTTATCGAGCATCAGATGGCTAATTTCAATTTTTTTTTTTTTTTTTTTTTTTTTTTTTTTTTTTTTTTTTTTTTTTGTCACCTAACTTCCCAAACGGCCCTTTCAGGCATCTTGATTTTCATTTATTGTCATAGATAACCAGAGAAGTGTCGGACTCTCCCTCCTCCCCCCACCACCTGCCCCGTCACCAGGCGATCGACAGACGGTGCTTTCCAAAATGATGTGGAAGCTCGTCTTTTTAATATTCTAAATTCTGATTTTTATTTATTTATATTTAAAGATTTTATTTATTCATTGGAGAGAGAGAGAAGGCAGGAGCAGGGAGGAGAGGAAGAAGCAGGCTCACTGCTGAGCAGGGAGCCCGATGTGGGGCTTGGTCCCAGGGCTCTGGGATCATGACCTGAGCTGAAGGCAGACGCTTAACCGACTGAGCTCCAACCCCCCCACCCCGGGCGCCCTAAAGTCTAATTTTTAAAGGAGAATCATCCCTAGCCTGTTTAAAGAGATAGAGGGAGACTACGGCATAAAGGATGAGACTGAAGAATTTAGGAAAACTCAGAGATGCCAGAAGAAGTCTTGTTTCCGAAAGGGAGGGAACTGGGGTCAACAGCAGAGGTTCATCTTGAGTGGAGACTGGAGGGTCCACGTGAGTGGCGGGAAGGTGACACAGCAGGAGCTGGGAGTGTTTGCCTCTGAAGGCCTCCATTTTCTCTGGGAAGGAGTAGGCAGCCATTTGCTGAGAGCAGCGGTAATAGAGTGGGACGTTTGTAGGCAGTGATTCCTGAGGGAGAAGGTTTTGATTAAGGGAAGGTGGAGCAGCACCCAGAAGAATGGTGGAGTTTGTTGAATACGTCTGTGATCCGGGTACTCCTCGTCATGGCAGGCCGCCATCTTCCCTTGTGGATCCCGGCAGTCATTCCTCAGAGGCTGTCTGTTGTGTTCACTACTTTGTCTCTGGAACCTAGCACAGTGCCTGGCACAAAGGAGAGGGTCAGTAAGCACTTATGGGATAAATGAATGAAGGTTGAAGGGGGCTCATTGGCAGTGGAAAGAAGACCCCCCAGAAGACATAGGAGAATGAGCTGAGAGAACGAAAAGCAAGAGGTGAGAGAAGAGATGGGAAGATGAGGATGAACGGGATGTTGGGACCTGCTAGCCTCAGTGCACCAGGCAGATGCAAGACATGATCCCAGATGCTGCCACTGTCCTGGGGAACTAGAAATGTGTTGCCCCAGCTCAGTGTTTGCCCAAGAGTCCAAACAGAAGGCTGTTAGAGGAGATTCTCATACTTTGCGCAATGATGAAGCACTCCAGGGCTGGCTGGGAGAGCTTCCATCTACCCTCCCTGGGTAGCCAGGGGACCCTCAGAGCTTGGCTGCCTCAGTCGTCATAGGGAATAGCTAGAGAATATCTTAGGTGGCAAGAAGTGACTAGAGCCCTAAAGATGCCCTTGCCCAGGTGGCTGGGGGGAGAGGATGGACCACCAAAGGCCCAGAAGAATTAGGCCTTGATGACTTGGAGATTGAGCCTTTCCTTGGTGGAACCAGAAACCACCTGTGATGGCAAGAAATGACCAGGCCCACGAAGAAGACTCTCAGAAAACGTTTGTGGAGTGGATAAGAGACAGGACAAATGATGTGGCTGGGTGAACACTTGCATATCAGAAGGACGTTCTCAATTTCAAGGGCAATGGATGAGGGGAGATTATTTCCCCTGGACTCATCTACGTACTTATATTTATTTATTTTTAATTTTTTATAAAGATTTTACTTATTTATTTATGAGAGAGAGAACAAGTCGGGGGGAAGAGCAGAGGGAAAGGGAGAAGCAGGCTCCTTGCTGATCAGGGAGCCCGATTTAGGACTGGATCCCAGGACCATGAGATCATGACCTGAGCTGGAGGCAGATGCTTAACCAACTGAACCACCCAGGCACCCCTAGTCTACATACTTTTAAGGAAATAATTAGTAGCATTTGCTTAAGACTTCAGATTCTCCATGTGCAAAGAACATGGTCATAGGACTTCCCAGCCTTAGATAGAGCTGTGCGATGAGTTCTGGCGCAATACCTTTGAGTAGAAATGTCATGTGTAATGTTCAAGGCCAAAACCTTCACTTGGTTGTGCAAGACCCTTTGGATATCCTTTCCCTTCTGGCATGTGCTGCTGTGCCAGGATAAGCAGAAGGGGCAGGACTCCCTAACAACCCAGGATGACTACATAGTTTGGGTGAGAAATTTGGGGGCATGCTTGTTACCTAGCAATAACCTATCCTATCCTAACTGACATACCTTCTGCTCTAATCCAAACCCTGGTTATAACTGTATTTCTAGATGAAAGAGAAGGGAGGTCTATTTTTCAGCTACTGAACTTTTTCTTTCCTTTAAAAGATGTGTGTGTGTGTGTGTATATGTGGTGTGTAATAAAACATAAATAACATAGTTTTACCATTTTAACCATATTAGTGTGCAGTTCAATGACATTCAAAACATTCAAGTTGTTGGCCAACCAGCACTGCCATCCAGTTCCAGGACTTTCTGTCTTCTCTACTGAAACTTTGTATCCATCAAGCTATAAGTTCCTAGTTCCCCACCCCTTCCCAATAACCCTTATTCTTTCAGTCTCTATGCATTCAACTCTTCCAGCATCTCATGTGAGTGGAATCGTCCAGTAGTTGTCCTTTTGTGTCTGGCTTATCTCACTAAGCATCATCTCTTTAAAGGTCCATCCATGTTGTAGTAGGGGTCAGGATTTCCTTCTTTTTAAGCTGAATAATATCCCATTATATGTGTATACCACATTTTGTTTACCCCTTTGTGCATCAGCAGACATTTGCATTATTGCATCTTTTTGGACCATGTGACTCCTGCTGTGGGAAACATGGGTATACACGTTTCTGTTCAAGCTCCTACCTCCAGTTCCTTTGGGCATACCCCCAAAGTGGAATAGCTGGCTAGGTCATATGGCATTTTTATTTTTAACTTTTTTGTGGCACAACCATACTGTTTTCCAAAGCAGCTGCACCATTTTACGTTCTCACCAACGATGTGCGAGGGGTCCCCTTTCTCCTCGTGAGACAGAGTCAGAGTCTGCATGAGGAGTCTGCATCTCATTTGAATGGGTGTGAAGTAGTGTCTCACTGTGGTCCAAATTTCTTCTTGACCTATTCTTTGCCTAGTGGGAGTGAAACCGTGGTTGGCATTGTCCCTACAGATCAGAGAAATGCATTCCATTTGGCTCTAGGTAGAAAAGCAGCCCTTAGCAAAAGTATGACATGAATAAATTCAGTCTTTTCTACAGATTCTTCCTGTATCTTAGGCCCCTTTGCAAATGCCCCTACTTACAGCCCTCCTACCCTTCCCCTGCCTGCACCAACACATGCATTTCCACTAACAATAGAGTGAGACCTCCCAGGAGTTTTTCCTGTTTAAACAGAGAGAAGCTTTCACCCAGAGAAATAGGTTGTTGATGGCACAAGGTCAAAATTCAGGGAGGAGAATGTTTTGGGGTGGGACGCCCCTGAAATCAAATCACACAGACGAGGATGCCTCCTGGAAAGGATGCCCCAGGCCCGCAAGCCACATCCTGAATCGTGGCCACATCCAGTCACCATGCTGCTCTTTTGTTTACTTTGTTTGAAATTAGCTTCTCTTGGACGTGGTCTTTAGATGACAGCATGATTACATGACTTTATCCAGAAGTTTCCCCAAGAACACAGTGCAACTAGAAAACTCAGCTTCCTTATTGGAACTAAACCTTTCATAGGACTGAAATGGAGCCCTCACATTCTGGGATGTTCTTAAAACTCTGCCAAGAGATGGGTCTGGGCGGAATCTTTTTTTTTTTTTTTAAAGATTTTATTTATTTATTTGAGAGAGAGGCAGTGAGAGAGCATGAGCGAGAAGGTCAGAGGGAGAAGCAGACTCCCCGTGGAGCTGGGAGCCTGATGCGGGACTCGATCCCGGGTCTCCGGGATCATGACCTGAGCCGAAGGCAGTCGTCCAACCAACTGAGCCCCCCAGGCGTCCCATCTTGGCGGAATCTTTGGAACAGATATGGGCATGGTAAGGCTCCATCATGGAGACCCAGGCTGGGGGGTCTCTGGGCAGCCAGGCCTTTGGACTCCATCTTCAAACGTGACATCTGTTAGGTTCTGGAAGTGCTCCAGAGTGATAACCAGAGTGGCCACTGGGCTTCTTAGCAGGCAAGAAGCTCCATCCTAAGTTTCCTTCTTTCCCCACATCTGGTCCCAAGGCCTCACCCCTTTTAAGAGAAAGTAGGTTTTGAAAATCAGTTAATCTCATAATTTCCTGCAGAGCCTTCATTGTGTGCTCCACAATGCTGGCCTTTGACATGAAGATGCAGACATCTTAACACTTCCTCTAAAGCAGGTGTTGCTGGGAGACCCCATTCCCCCAGCACAGCAAGGAGGGTCTTACCTAATCTCTGTGTGATAAACGCTCCCAAAGAACAACCCTGGCATCCACCTCCGGGGCTACCAAGGGTTCAAAAATATTGGGGTCCAGTCTCAGACCAAAAATACTTCCTAGTTCTCAACCTACCATGTGGCCTGTCTGTCCATAACCACACAGAGACATAGACCAGATCATTAACTTGGATCTCAAAGAACATTTTACAAGCCACCATCCTATAAACATTCATTGAACACCTACCACCTTCTAGGTCCTGTGGGGAGTCAAGAATCTGGCTAGACAAACCTCCAGCCCAGTTGGAAAAGGAAAGAAGAATACAATGGAAATAACATGATATGATTCATGATCAAAGCCTGATTCCAACAGGAAAATTGTCACTTGCTCTGGGCATTTTGTTAGAGAATCCTGGAGACTCTAGTGCTAGGAGGATCTTAGAAGCCAGTTGTTCTAATTTCTTCAGTTTTGAGGAAGGAAGCTGAGATCCAAAGCAGTTATCGGTTTTGAGTGATATGACAGCGAGTCAAGTCAAAACTGGGGCCATCACCCAGGGTTCCTGACTTCCAGAACTTAGCGTGAGTCATGGACCAAACTGATGCTCTCAAGGGACCCTCAGTGCCTGAGCCTTTAAAGGACACCGAAGCATTGGTTCATCTTCCTTGAGCTCACTGGAGCTCATGTGAGTTGGAAGCAGAGCATATTTCTTTACCTTTCAAGACACAGGCCTGACTCACTTATGGCTGAAACTTGACCCAGAGGCCGGCAGCATCCTAGCTGCCTTCCCTCCAACTGAATCCACCAGCCTCTTCCTCACCGGCTGGTCAGCGCCATGCCTGCTCAGACTGATGGTGACTCCCTTTGCCTTCTCTTATTTGCTGAAGTTAGTGGGCGCACCCTTCTCAAGGTTAAGTCTTCCTTTGATCCCTGTAATCACTGCCAAAAGAGTTCATTTCTCTAAATTGAGATATAATTTACATACCATAAAATTCACCCTCTTAATGCATAGAGTCAGTGATTTTTAGTATTTTCTCAGTTATGCAACCACAACCACTATCTAGCTGTAGAACGTTTTCATCACTCCAGAAAAAAAAACCCATACCCATTAAAAGCCACTCCCAATCTTCCCTCTCTCCAGCCCCTGGCCACCACTAGTCTGTTTTTTGTCTCTATGGATTCACCTACTGGGGACAAATGCTACAATCTGTGACATCTGTGCCTGGTGTCCTTCACTTAGCGAACTGCGTCCAAGGTCCATCCATGTCACAGTGTGTAACACGCTCTGTTCCTGCTAAAGGCTGAATCCTAGTCCATTGCATGGCTAGACCACATGTTTGTCTATTCATTAACTCATAGGTATTTTGGTTGTTGCCACTGTTTGGCTTTTATGAATAACGATGCCACGAACATCTGTGTGCAAGTTTTTATGTGGATGTGCTTCACATTCTCCTGGGTTCTCTCCT
>PISX010016130.1:0-47240 GCA_004024625.1 Mellivora capensis
ACATCCTCTCCAACACACGTTGTTTCCTGTCTTGCTAATTTTGGCCATTCTAACTGGTGTGAGGTGGTATCTCAATGTGGTTTTAATTTGAATCTCCCTGATGGCTAGTGATGATGAACATTTTTTCATGTGTCTGATAGCCATTTGTATGTCTTCATTGGAGAAGTGGGAGACAAAGTCTTAAGCAGACTACATGCTGAGCTGGGAGCCTGAGGTGGGGCTTGATCTCAAGACCCTGGGAGCACAACCTGAGCCAAAACCAAGAGTCTGAAGTTCAACTGACTGCACCATCCAGGCGCCCCAATAAAAAATATTTTTATTCTCAGTCACAGTATGTGTTCTTTGTGCTATATCTTGGTACATGTTGGAAGGATTATGGAAAGACGGAGACTTTGGAATTGGATGGACTGGGATTTATAAATTACAAATGGGCTACTTGGCAACTTAGTGACTATGGACACATAATTTAACTTCTCACAGGTTCAGTTGTTTTTTGTTTTGTTTTGTTTTTCTCTTCAATTTTTCTCTTCAATAATTTCTTTCAAATTAGTTTATGGAGATATGTGGTTCTTTGATTTTAGTTCTTTCATCTCTAAAATGGGAATGCCAGTCTTTATGATCTTAAAATGTTATGAAGGCATACATAATCCATTTGAAAGTATGTTTTTTAAAAGTCTGCTAAGTATTGGATGCCTGGGTGGCTCAGTCAATTGAGCGACAGACTCGATTTCGACTCAGGTCATGATCTCAGGGTTGTGAGATTGAGCCCTGCATTGTGTTCCACACTGGGTATGGAGCCTGCTTGAGGATTCTCTTTCTCTTCCTCTCAAAAAAAAAAAGAAAAGAAAAGAAAAAATCCTAATCCTGACTCAACCCACTGGACTAATCCAGGACTTTTTGTCCCAGTAATTCTTGAATAAACTTTAAGAAAAAATCAAAATAAATAAAATCTGCTAGTATTATAAAAATTTTTATTTTATCATTAAACTTTTACTAAAATCATTAAATATGATATAATAAATATCATTAAGAATCCTTAAAACTCGGGACGCCTGGGTGGCTCAGTTGGTTAAACGGCTGCCTTCGGCTCAGGTCATAATCCCAGCGTCCTGGGATCCAGTCCCACATCGGGCTCCTTGCTCAGCAGGGAGCCTGCTTCTCCCTCTGCCTCTGCCTGCCACTCTGTCTGCCTGTGCTTGCTCTCTCTCTCTCCCTTTCTCTCTGACAAATAAATAAATTAAAAAAAAAAAAAAGAACCCTTAAAACTAAAACACAATTTAAAAAGTTTATTTCTGGTGAGTAATAATTTCTACTATAACTTAATCAAATCATGAAGTTGTTGAATATTACAAATGATGACTCAATATTTAAAACACTTGTTTTATATTTATATTTAAATATATATTTATTTTATATAAATAATAAATAAACATAAACATATATTTAATATTTAAATTTCTAAGAAACCAAATGTATCTATCTGCTAATGATTAATATTACAATTTTATTTTTATTTTAAAAATGTTTTGTCAGAAGTTTCCTTTAATCATCTCTATTCTATGTTAAATATGTGATTTAAATGGCAAAATTCCATTTTACATTACTTTTTAGGGTCTCACCACTTTTTGAAATCATAATAGTATAAGATGTTTTCCTGTAATTAAATGGACAAATTAGAGATATTGATTTATTCCTGTGGATGAAGCCTACAGGTAATTTCTGAATTGCAAGGTCCTTGCCCTGATGAAGCTTATGTGTGAAGTAAGAGAAAAGATAGAGGAGACTAACATTGTCAGTAAAATATCCATAGAGGAATTAGTATTCGAGTGAGACATTAATGGTAAAGTGGATGGGAAAGGGTCAGGTAGTGGACTGTGTAAAGAAGGAGATCTGGGAATGGCCTGACATGTTCAGAGGCTTGGGCCTTATGAGTTGTAGTCAGGGAATGGTGATGAGAAGAAAGAGGAAATAAGTCACTTGTGGGAGTCATTGTTTCCCAGACATAGGAGGCAGTGAATAGACATTTAATGTTTTTAACAGAAGAGTTACCAACTAAAAGTGAAGTTCTGGGGGATTAACTTGTCAGTGGCTTCTAGAGCTGAATAGAGTGGAGAGAAAGACAGAAAAATTTCTGAGAGGAACATCAATAACTTGATATTTATGACTTGAGTATAAAGATAGTCATGGATAAAAGGTTAAGAAGTGAATTACTACAAAAAATTAAAAACTATACTTGTGAGTTGGTCCAAATGGAGTAAGGTAAGTCAGAAAGGAAAGAAAGTTTAGATTTTCTTTTTTGGGGGGCTGGAGGGGGTAGGGGGCATTGTGGATGGTATGGTCTGCTCAGGTATAGAAATGTTGTGTTTAATCCGATGGAGCATCCAATTAGACTAGTCTTGTCACAGACTAGGGCTGGAGTCTTACAAGTAAATTAGTTCTGTGAAGGAGAAAATATGGGCTGGTACAGCTAACTCTGGTTTCAGATACAGAGCTCAGGGAGGTAGACTTGGTATGCCATAAATTTTTTCTTCCGATTGTAGTCTCATTGCATTGAAAGCTTTTCTCTACGATCCCTTTTTGTTCAAATTATCAGGTAAACTTTCTAGTTATGGAAGTCATTTCTAGTTATTTCAACCTTCACACGTCAACCAACACACTTATATTCTGTTAAGCTGAACACCAAGAAAAGTTGTCGGTTTTCACATTTACTGTAATGGAATGTTCTTTGCAATGCTTTAGCTATGACCACTTAAATGTCAACATTGTTAACAATACTGTGTCTATATTAGGTATCTACAGGAAAGCTCTTTTAGTTGGAAGACTTTGCATGCTTCCTATATTTGAATGTGTTATTAATAAGAGGTAGCTAGCTTCCGAAGTACATGTGCTTCTGGCCTCAGAAAGATATTTCCATTTTTTCTCAGTTTAAATTCACCTTTGTATTTAAAAAACCTATGATTAATTAGGAAAATAAGTGAACGTATCCAAAAAGAATTTTAGGATTTTAGCATTTAAAACGTCTTTCCTCTTCCTATTTCACTATTGGTGGGAGTGCAAGCTGGTGCAGACACTCTAGAAAACAGTATGGAGGTTCCTCAAAAAGTTGAAAATAGAGCTACCCTATGACCCAGCAATTACACTACCAGGTATTTACCCTAAAGATAGTAGTGATCTGAAGGGACACGTGCACCCAAATGTTTATAGCAGCAATGTCCACAATAGCCAAACTATGGAAGGAACCTAGATGTCCATCAACAGATGAATGGATAAAGATGTGGTACATATATACAATGGAATGTTACTCAGTCATCAAGAAAAAAAAAGAAATCTTGCCATTTGCAATGATGTGGATAGAACCAGAGGGTCTTATGCTAAGTGAAATAAATCTATCAGAGAAAGACAGTTATCATACGATCTCACTGATAAGTGGAATTTGAGAAACAAGGCAGAGGATCAAAGGGGAAGGGAAGGAAAAATATGAAGAAATCGGAGAGGGAGATAAACAATGAGAGATTCTAAATCATAGGAAACAAATCGAGGGTTGCTGGAAGGGAGAGGGGTGAGGGAATGGGGTAACTGGGTGATGGATATTAAGGAGAGCACCTGATGTAATGAGCAGTGGGTACTATATATAAGACTGATGAATTGGAACACTACCTCTGAAACTAATAATACACTATATGTTAATTAATTGAATTTAAATTTAAAAAAGTAAAATATTTTCCCCAGTCTTGGGATCGATTTTAAAGATTTATTTATTTATTTTAGAGAGAAAGAGAGAGAGAGGATGAGCGGGAGGGGCAGAGGGACAGGAAGAGAGAATCTCAAGCAGACTCCACGCAGAGTGCAGAGCCCCCTATGGGGCTCCATGTGGGACTCCAACTCATGACCCCAAGATCACCATTTGAGCGGAAACCAAAAATTGGAGACTTAATTGATTCCACCACCCAAGTGCCCTGATCTTGGAATTGATTTTAATAAAAACACAACTTGAGACATTGTCTGTATTAAAAATATTCAACCATTTCCAGTTGTTTTGTCAATTTAGTAAGGGATCAGGATTTTTCTTTCCCTGGCAAAAATGGAGCTCTGGGTTTGTGGCTTTCCCCTCTATGATCCTGTTGTATCTCTTCCTTATGGTATCTACTTTAGAAAGTTATATGTGAAGATTTGGGGGCCATGCGTCCGGCCATGTGTGATGGAAGACAATTGAGAATACGGGCTCCTTGCTCCCTTCAGCTTTACAGAAATCACTCACAGTTGAGCTCCCACAGTCATCTCCATTAGTCTTCCTCATTTCCTTTCAGTTCTTTCTCCGGGAAGATTCTCAGATCACTGCGGAGAGTAATTCCTCTGGGTTGGAGTGTTCCCCTTTCGGGCGTCCCAAACCTACCTGACATTAGGCAGTTTTTCTGAGCCTAATTATTGAATATCTTTTTTTTTTTTTTTAAAGATTTTATTTATTTATTTGACAGACAGAGATCACAAGTAGGCAGAGAGAGAGGAGGAAGCAGGCTCCCTGCAGAGCAGAGAACCCGATGTGGGGCTCGATCCCAGGACCCTGGGATCATGACCTGAGCCGAAGGCAGAGGCTTTAACCCACTGAGCCACCCAGGCACCCTAATTATTGAATTTCTTAAAAAACAAAACAGAACAAAAAAACCTTATACCCTTCTTTTGTCATTAAGTTGGAAGAAAGCTCCAGGGAAATTTTTTTGTGCTCTCAGAGTTACGTGAGTCTTTAAAATTATGACTTTAAAATTTAAAGTTATGTGCCTTCTTTGACAGCAGGAAGTTCACATTTATAGTTTCTGGTATTACTGTTATCCCAATAGCATATTATAATAAAAATTTGCACACCTAAAACCCAATACATTTCAGTTGCTCAGGCAGTAAGTCAGAATAGGATTTCTTACTGACACTCATACAAGCATACACATCCAGTAGCAACTAATCCAAGTTTTAGAACTCAGTAAGGATTGATTTCCCAAATAAAAATAATCAGTGGTTGCTGATTTTCTTTCTTTTTACATACTTGGACAGACTTTAACATACATAATTAAAATAGAAACCTCTTGTTATTTAAAGTTTACATGTAACAAAAACCCTATATCTCTACTATCTTTGTATCTATTTCTTCATATCTATATGTACATTTATTTGTGGCTCTATTTGTATATCTATATATAGATAGATGTGTGTTGTGTTATATCCACACATATTTAATTTATTAGCACTGATTTTATCCTACTAGTCTTCCCAGTGTTCAGGCAACAACATATTTTAAGGATTAATTATGGTTTCTTAATATGAAAACCGAAAAGTCAACTGAAATTTAGAATTAAGAGTTACATCTAGAGTCTTCATTGATGTCTCTTTTCTAATTATGGTAAAATGTAAACCGCAAGATAAGGACTGAGTACTTCATTCTGGCATGTTTCATATTGCCTCAAGAGTATGTGTAGCGAGTGGGTGTATGTATGTTGATGAGTAAGTGCTAAGAATTAGCCAGTAGCTTGTCCAGCTGCTAATGTAAAGCATCCGCTCAGTTGCAGAACTCTCCTTCCTGGAGGTGAAGACGCACGGGTAGCCCGGTCAGGAGAAATTTCTGCAGCCGCAGCCGCAGCCGCAGCCAGGCAGCAGGAGGACCCTCCGCAGAAAGAGCTTTGCTCTTTCATTAGAATTGCTTTGGAGCTCATCCAGAAATGAATACAAGTGATCAATACTGCCCCAAACAATGATCTCTAACAATAATGTTGTAAGAAGTTTTCAATCTAAAAATGACAGATAGAGAAGGTATCTGCATTCTTACTCTCCAAAAACATTCTCATTTGCTACTGGCCTCAACAATGAAGAAACAAAAATTGATCGCGCATCACCGTATACTGGGGCAGCCAGCCCCCAAAAGAAGTTGCTAAATTCAGTCCCGAATTAAATTTATAGAACGATTTTTCTAAAGTACATGCTCGATCACTTGAGATTGCACCCATGTGAGATCAGTCTTGTGATTTAAGTCCTTTACTTTCACTTTAACTTGAGAACCTCTGCAGGAATTTTTGCTGGCCCCAAAAGGTTTGTGACTTTTCAGCACGGTGCTATAGAATGTCTCCTTCTCCACCTGTAATAATTACTGTTATTTTCAAGCTGTTGTAAATTGAGCACAGCATCATTTATTCGAGAAAGCTCTCCTGGCTTATGTTACTTTAGCCCATTGTTCTCTCTGGCAGGTGAGACTAATCCTAGAGCTTTTTAACTTCAAGCCTAAAAGAGGAAAGCAGCACAGCCCTCCATAGCCAAGGCACAAATGAATATAGTTGATCTAACTAAAAGGCAACCCATGTTGCCTTTAGTATAATCCAAGTCACGAATGCTACCTCGTGTCCTTGGGTTTCCCTTCTATTTAGAGTAACTTCTAATTTCACACACTAACGCTATGCCAAAATCCAGCCTGTGATGGGACCCTCTGACAGAATCGGGGAAAAGTTGTAATTATTGCTTAGTTAGGTGCCTGCTCCATTAAATGGACATGAATCACTTTTGTCCTTTTCTTCCTTTTTTGTCACAAGGCTCTTGTCCTTTAGAATCCTTTTCTCTGTGTAAAGGGCAAAGTCTCTCTAGACTGTTCCTACAGTGCCCTCAGTCCAATAGGTTACAAAGGTACTAACATCAAGAACAACAACAACAACAGGTGGTACCCTTGGGAAAATCCATTTCTTCTGAGGTTGTCCCTGTTCCAATGAATGAAGACTTCTTTGAGGTTACAAATATGTTTAGCACCATCTCCATACAAATGATTACAGGTTGTTTCATTCAGAGTCCAAGCAGAAAGCCCTTCTTTCCTGGATATGTATGAGGTGATGAATACACTCTTTGGGAACAAGGAAGCTTTATTTAAAAGACTCTTTGTATTCTGCTGAGAACCCTAATGAGCTATCCAGGGTGGGTGCATCAGTGTGGGAGCAATCAGAGAAGGCCCCTACTCTCTCTGTTCATTAGCCTTGCTCTCCTTTGTTGTTGACTCACAGTACTCATCATTCCCCTGACTGAATAGAAGGGCAAAAGTGACTTCAGAAAGAAACACAGAAATATCAATCTGAAAAGCTTGAGGGACATGTTTATTAAGTTCCTCATGTTTAATGATCTTACTGCCACTGGTGAAACTACTTAGATACAGTTGGTCAGAATGGATATATACAAATAACGTGAAGGCTTAAGAGTTATCTAGATAACTTGGGCCCCCATGCTTATTTCAAGAGTTTACATTGTTCAGATAATGCCTCAGTCCTTCATTTCATGTAACATTTGTAGATCTGGACTTCATGGGAATGTTTTATTATCCTAATGATCGTGGCCTTAAATTGACACTGCAGTTTGTTTACGTGAGACATAATTTATGATCACACATCTATAAATTCACAATATTTTAGTAATGCAGAGCCTGTGGAGGGAAAAAAACCACACAATTAAATCAATTTCCCGATAAAGGAATTGTAATAAGTTTCTTGCTCAACATATGCAGCTATTTAAGTTCAGATGTGAGATTTTTTTTTCCACATAATTTTTGATTATTGCCTTGAATCTCCATTTGCCTTTTTGTGTGTAATAATAACCTAAACTAGACGCTGGCACCGTACTGCAAAACAGTACTACATCTACAGAGATCCAAGAAGTATGTCTCTTAGGCCACGTGAGTATAGATAATGTATTTTTGTAGAGTGTCATTTGTTCCAAAATATCATGGAACACCTCTTGGTCGAGCTGATTCTAAGAAAAAGAAGGAAGCCTGTCATACCGTTTCATTCCGCTGGTAGCTGCAGATGTAGACAATTCTAGGCAGAGAGTATCCTCAGTCCTTGAACATAATTTTACTCTTCGAACTGAGAAGCTCAGTGACTTTGTATGACAATCGACCATGCCTTCATTTTTTTGCTCATCCTGCCTATATGATATTTTTCCTTTTAAGTGATAGGCTGGAAACTTGTGGCAGAGAGTATAAATGAGTTAGAAAAGTTGGGTACAGGTATACCCCCAAACTCAGAGCACAATTCTCATACTTCTTGAAAAAGAAAACTACAATTCTTAGAATGAGTCAGTCAGTATTAATTGCAGGATGTTTTAGACACACCACCTGTACTTTCTGAGGCCAGAAGACAAAAGCATGTTTCCTTCAGCCCATTAGCAGCCCCTCAAATTTTGGCGCTCCATTCTGTTTGTTTTTAAATGAACCTACCACGAGTGAGGGTAGAATGCCACCACCTGAACGCAGAGCAGTTTGCCTGGGGTTCATATGCAGGAGGCTATTTTGAAAGATCAAATATTACAGGCAGCTGCCACCTTCTGTAGTAGTCCTTCGTAACCATGTGTCCCCTGTATAAAATTGGAGCTGGTGATTTCCATTGCTATACTTAAAAAGGCAGCTCCCAGAGCAAAGAAAGGAAAACAGTGTGCATGATGGAAGCCATACCAAAACAGGCCAGGAAAGTCAACTCCTGTTGTGTATTCCTGTGCTTGTGACCAAGGTGCTAATTACACTAAGGACAAGAATTAACAGGGAGAAAAATAGAAGATTCAGAGCACTGAGCGACACCTCATCGTATTTACCCAGATAAAAAGAGACTAGAGAGGGAGAAGAAAACAAACAATGGGGGAAAACTTCTCCATTTAGTCTTTGTAGTTAGTTAAGAAACATTTAAATTAATAACACAGAGTCCTGCCGCTTATGTGGCATATATCACATTTTAAATTAATTCTTGAAATAGTTACTCATGTCCTACTTTATTTCAATTTTGATAAATTAGCTTACAGTCACTTTTTGATGGGTGTCCCATAAAGTAAAAATTAGTATCTCATCTGCCATTAAGCACTCTTCTTGTAGCAAAATAATGTTAATATATGTAACAGAGAAGATTTAAAATAGATATTGAAAGTTGATCCTATTAATTTATAGGTTTAACAATGGCATCCAAGAGGAAGAAAGGGAGAACAAGTTTTATTAGCTTCCTGGCATGGACCTAGAGTAAAAAAAACCCTTGATTGTCCATGTTTGATATAAAAGTGGTCACTTGGCATTCATTATTCTTCATTGATATGATATAATCGTCATCTCTGGTATTTTGGAGTTCAGAGAAAAGGTCCGAGATTATAGGACTGCCTTTAAATGGCTAGCTTTTGTACTAGAATTATATAAAAATTTGCAATCTGCTGATTACGCTATTAGGGAGCTGCAGCCTCATTGACCTGATGTCATAGTTACCTTTGGAATCCCTAATGTCTCAAGGCAGACTATTACATGATCAAGGGTAGTACTTCTAAAAATTCTCTAATTTGATTTTGTTTGACTGTCTCTGTGTATGCGCGTGTGCATGTGCGGGTGTCCATTTCATTTGGAGCAACTAGAAAAAAAACTTTTGTATGACCCACTTTTAAAAGCCATGATCTTTCAGCCTAGTGAATGCAGCTACTTTTTTGTGTTTATTTTTTATTTCGTATGCTTTTCCATCAAAAGTCGCAACAAAACCAATCATAGATAGCAGTCATAGAGGAGCAGATAATAGCTAAATAGTGGGTTGTATGTAAAGCTTAGACAAATGACCTAGGCACAGTAAAGTGAACTGAAAAAGCAGCTGGAAGAATCATCAGTTTTATTTCTAAGTTTTCCAGTTTTTATCCCTAAAGAAAGTATTACAACTTGAATGTAAAAACACATTTTCGTTAAATTGATGAAAAGTAAATCAGAAATGTTGCTTTTGATTTACAACTCTGTCATCAATGCATTCATGTTCATGAGTACATTCTTTTAAAAATATTTCTCTAAGGACTGGTCAATTATCTCTTACTCTAAAGTCCTTCTCCCCACCATTTTTGCATTAATTTGTCCATCCTAACAATACCAGTATGTTTTAATCATATATATTTAACCTACTCAGCCTTCTGTGAAGGACATATTTATGTCTCAGAAAACCAAAATGATTCCACTTTGTTCTGACAGAACAACTTCCATTTCATTCAAGTGCCTCTTTTTAGGTGATATTCTTAGCAAGGGATTTTATTTACTAAATGACATTTCTGCTAACCTGGAAAGGAAGATATCCATTCTTCAAATACTGTCATTACCAAGCTAATCTTTAAAAAGACTTGATTGTACCATGTTAAGGAAACAGTGTCAGATTTTCCATCAAACTTTCTCCCCCTGTAATAACGGCGCATAAAAATGAACTTCGAGTGATGAAATGACTACAAAGCAAATTAATGCAATCAAGTCTTTAGTAACAACTCTGTCCATATCTGTTAAATATTTTCAAACTCTTCTAAAAAAACACACCCAGAAGGCAAACTAACAGTGAATAGAAACAAAATGGTCAGCAGCGTGTGTCGCATGTTATTTGAATGGAAAGTAATTTATCGCGTCTGAAATAAAAGCTGTTTATTCTTGTGTTTCACTGTCTGTAACAATCTTTACCATTTATCTGTGAAAAAGTGAGAAACTGTACCATTATTAGCATATGAATACTTGACACATCAAATTGGCTGTACAATAACAGAAGGACATTTGCTATTGGTGTATGCACACAGACAAAGCAGCCATTTTGAAAAAAAATGAAATGGTGGGGGTGGTTTAACCCTTTCCTTATCTTAGGTTTCCCACTCCTGATTTTGACCAGCACAGTTAGGCATTTAGAATCAGAATATTTTTATAACAAAAAAGTAATCAGGGTACATTATAATTACGATAATTATATTGATGCTTTCGCTCTACTAGAAAAAAATAGCAGCAGGATGACAATAAAGGAGTTTGAGAGAGAGATTGTGTGTGTGTGTGTCTGTGTGTGTGTGTGTGTACATGCACGCACAGGATGGGGGAAGGGAGTGGAGTCTGGCAGCGTATAGTGGGTACAGAAATGAAACAATGCCTACGTACAGTTTTATTTCATGGCAACAACATAGTGGTCCTTGGGTCAGATGTGTGAAACTATTTCTCAAAGAAGCCGCATACATAATTGAGGCCCTCCGAAGGGTTCCCAGTTGAAGTTGCCAGGCTACATTCATTTCAAAAGCAGAGCCATTTGTTATCAAATTTAAATTAACTCTGTGCACACTGAACTTGAATTTTAGAGCCCTGCTTACTTACAATTCTTGAAATAGTTGAGAAAGGAGAAAACGTGTATTTGGGAAATAGAAATAAGATAGTCCCCACAAGGAACTGCAGTGGTTCTCATGGAGGCCTGCAGTGTAAGTCTTTTGCAGATTAAATTGAGAAAGATCTATTTGGCATGACAAGAAACAAACCTGTATTTTCCCATGTAATTTTTGTAGATCCAGATTTATTGCAAAGTCTTTTCGTTTGCACATCTGTATTGAAGCTAGGTTTTTTTTACCTTCATTAGGGTACTAACTCTGTTCTCTCCTCCCTCCGGCCCCCCGGATTAATCATTCTTCGCTGCGAGATTGAGATAAGATAATTTATAAAATTGTACAATATTCAGACTCTTTTTTAATCTAATATGTCAGTTTCCATTCTTCGCTGTATTGGAATACAGTTATTTTTACCTAATCTGCATGGCTTTATGCATATTTTCAACAAAGTTTACAGAATTCACTAGTTAAGTTTTTGGGTAACTTTTCAAATTGTTGATACATGCATTCAAACAAAAAACTAAAGAAGTCACGTGGAATGTGTAAAATGTCCTGCTTTGGGATCTTTCTACAACTACATAGAGCAGAAACTTTCCCCAGAAAGCAACGTTTTTCACAAGATGCACGCAAAAATAATAACCCATTTTGTGTCTGATATAAGTGTTTCAAGTTTAAGCTATCTCGATTATCAGAATTTGTTTCCATCACATATGAGCTGGGAAAATTAATCGTGGGACAGACTTTTATTTCTGCTAAGTTTAATACACAAAACTAAGCAGTCCATTCCGAATAATCCATGTGTTTTTCCCTCTCTTTTGAAATACGAACATAAAGGTTTTAATCACCATTCCATCATCCTTATAAGACCCAGACTTGCTGTAATCAAGGACCCCATATTCATTGTTGTAATGAAATTTTAACTGTTTAGTCTGAATACATAGTAAACTTTGCTTTCAAGGAAATAGCAAATGAACAACAACAAAAAATAAAGCAAAAAAACCACAAAAATAAAATATCATTAAAGGCTGTGGTGTTAAATGTAATCTTCCAAACACCTGCTGAAAGACCCCCATAAATGTAAAGAGCATTTATTATTCTTCTCATAAATAATTAGTGCTCGTGGAGTACTATTATAACCATAGAAAACAGAAACTGATCATTCTAATGACAATTTCTGTTAATGATATAGGAATAATTAGTACGCAACATGAAAGTCGAGAAGAAAGAGCATTATGCAATTTTAAGTTCCTCTAAAAATTATTGAATAAACACATACATAAAGTGGATATTAGTCTAACTTCTTTCCTCCCACTAGTATGTGTTATTTTAAAACCACAAACCATTTGCTTATTTAAAGTTTTCTGCAGCCAGCAATGCTACAAGGTTAGTATGTCCTACCAAGTGCTCTTTGAGAATCTTATTTACTTACTGATGGTAGTGATGTTCCATACTTGTGTATCCATGACAACACAGCAACATAGTCGAACAGTAATAGATATTTTTCCTTTTTTTTCTTTCTCTCTTCCCTTTTTTTTTCTCTTGCAACTGCAAGATGAAACTAAAAAGTAAGAAAGAAGCTGTCTTATTAAATAGCAAAAGCTTTTCAAAAGTTAAAACATAAACTTTATGAGAACACATTAAGAGTTGTTTGTGTTGACACATTTCTATTATTTCAAGGCTTTATCTCAGTCTACCCATTGACTATAACAGTACCAAGTGGTAGAAAAATCAGAAGAGATAAAACTTAGCAAATTCTCCTAGATTTTTTTCGTAATACAGGCAATGTGATTTGCCTGTGTCAAGATTGAATAATTAACAATATCAGTTTTATATCCGGACTCATATTAGTCTTTTGTCCTTTTTGAATGCTTTCAAATTACTTTGCTTGTGTAAAATTCTTTTAAATGATACTGTTCTTTCTCCAGGACACTATGAATGTATTTGTTTATTAACATTTAGAAGCTATTTGCTACCTACGGTTTGCATCATTCATATATTAGGTTTTTATTAGACTATTTAAATTTATATACAGAACAGAAACTTTTAAAAATAAAGTACACATTTTCTTTTCTCAGCCTTTTGTTTTTGCTTGTTGAAAGGGTACGTTTTTATTATTCTTCAGAATTACCTCAAAATTTAAAATCATTTCAGTGAATCTGAAGTACTATGTACTATGTAAATAACTACTCTCCTTTGATGGCTAGAATTAGTCATTGGGTCTAATAAGATTATATTGTATTTGAGGTTCTATTTTGGACTTTTTCACAATATGCTAACTTTTTCTAAGCCTGAAATTAAAATCTAAATTCAAGTGGTTATTAATGTTGTTTCATTTGATACTTTTAACATGCATCGAAGAAATAAACTTGGAGATGACTAGATATCAAAATATCTCAAGTCTAAAGGCTCGTCTGTTTGGTACCCTGGTTATTTTGACACTCAGTATCTTTGGAAATTACCCAGCAGTAGAAAAACTACTGTGATATGATGAATTTTTTTCATCAACATTCACTACAAAAGAAATAAAGGTTTAAAAGCACAATGAAAAATAATTCTCTTTTCCTTCCCTTCCTTTTCTTTCTCTCACTTGGTTTCTCCCCATCTTTTACTTCTTTCTCAATCTGTTTCCTGTTTGTTTCTCTTTTCTGGGTCTCTTAAGCTAAGCCAATCAACTCACATGCCTCGTGCTCTGGAGAAACTGTGGCACACATATGGCAGTGAACTGGTTTGGTAAACATATGTCTTCACGGGCATTGGATGTCTTGCCAGGAATGAGATATTCCATTTTGGGGAATGAGGGTGGGAAATGCTTAACCACCTACAGATGTTTTGCAGCAAAAGCTAAAGAACTGCAGTCAAAGAGCTGCAAAATGTGTAATTTGGAATTTTTCCAGGTTTCTTTTTTTTATTAAGAAAAAAGTTAACAGCTTTCCTATTCATCTCTTTTGAGAAAATTTACAGTCGTTTCCCAGTTCTGCCCCATTCTGAAGTAAGGACAAAAGACTGAAACCGAAGCTGTCCATCTGCTCCATAACAGTAATGTTATAATGGGTGCTGTCCATTTTTATGCTATTGCTCATGTGTGCCTAGGGGACTGGAACTATTTAATTCACTGATTTCACAGCTCTGTTGTGTGTCACAAAAGGTTAAAAAAAATCCAACACACTTTTTAGCACCCTGTTTACAAGGACTCCCTGTAAATCCAACTGAAGTAACAGATTCCCACCCTGCCCCCCATGCTAGACCCCCTATTTTTCCTTCTAATTTAGTGCATTCAGATAACAGGTAATAGATGGAACTCACACCATTAACTTGCCCTTTACAAAAAGTGGATATTGCAAATCTGCTGTGATTGTTACTTTCAAATGCTCGCAAATTCCAGAAGTAGATTTGAAAAGAAAGATGTTTGCCTTTAAGATCTTAGGATTAAACAACTCTGTTTTCCCAGAAGTCCAAGAATTAATGCTCTAGATTAGCAGTGAGTTAATGAAAACCTGCAGAGGAAGACTGACGACTTCTATTCCTCTCCACTGGGCAGGAGGCTGAGCAGTCCCACACACAGCTGGTGTGTGCTGGTGTTTTGCCAAGGCCGTAATGAATCCTGTGCACTCCGGGACATTTTTCTGGAGAGACAGAGGTGGCCAGGCAATACCCACCTGGGTCCCTTCTGTGGTCTTCCCAGAGCAGTGGTTTTGAGTGTTAAAACTGGCACCAAAGAGAGAACATGGACATAAAGTCAAGGATGTCTCTACCTATTCCACCAAAGAAAGCCTCGGGGAGAATGCTTCGGAGTATCATCTCCTTGGGGCACCTGAGTGGCTCACTCGGTTAAGTGACTGCCTTTAGCTCAGGTCATGATCCCAGGGTCCTGAGATTGAGCCCCACGTCAGGCTTCCTGCTCAGTGGGGAGTCTGCTTCTTCCCTTCCCCCTGTTCACGCACTCTCTCTTACTCACTTTCAAATAAATAAATCTTAAAAAAAAAAAAATCATCTCGTCTCCTTCCTGCAGCCCATTCTTGAGAATATGTTCCTCTAATAGTTTTGATAGTTAAAATGTTATCCATAAATAATGTACTGTCTAGGTGCCGTTGTCACTTTCACTTTTATACCATCAGCCCAACTCACTTTCAGCCATGGTAACTATGAAGATACCTATCTAGATTCTTTTGAAAACTAGTTTGTGAGTGAAAAAGTGTAAAGGGCAGTTGGGCTCTCCACACATGCCATTTAAAAATATATGGGCAGGGGCGCCTGGGTGGCTCAGTGGGTTAAAGCCTCTGCCTTCAGCTCAGGTCATGATCCCGGGGTCCTTGGATTGAGCCCCTCATCGGGCTCTCTGCTCAGCAGGGAGCCTGCTTCCTCCTCTCTCTCTGCCTGCCTCTGCTTACGTGTGATCTCTGTCTGTCAAATAAATAAATAAAATCTTTTTAAAAATATATGGGCAAAAATCAAATTTCTTCATTTCTTTTTTTCAGTAACAATAGCAAAATTTTATTTTGTGTTCATAGGTTACATTAAACTATTGAATGCTGCAGGCACCTGAAAATTATAAATTAGAAATGCTCTGACCTTAGAGAAATTTCATAAAAACGTGTGTTTGTTAACACTTTGCAAATTCATTTTGTTCATTCCTTCATTTATTTATATATTCATCCAAACATTTTTGAGAATCCACTGTGTGTTAAGCACTGATTCTGAGAGATGTTAATAGACATTTCTCAATTGGTGGGTTCTATTGTTAAATAGGTTTAGGAAATACTGCCTACTATATTTTCCTTCTTAGAGCTGTAATAGCATCTTCATGTACCAGTAAGGCCTATTCCACTCTACTGGATCTGAGAAATCCTGTATTTTATTCATGGTTGCCCATAATTATTGGAACCTTTGTTGCATAGGAGCCCTCTTTCCAAAACAAAACAAAGCAAAACAAAACAAAGTAATAACACCTGGAGTCTTAGAGTCAGTGTGATATAGACAAAGAGCTGCAGTTAGGACTGCTGTTGCATTCATTTCTAATGGTAATTCTGGCAGACTTGTTAAGCAGACTATTGTTGACGAGAAAGCAAGGGTATATGTTTCTGGAACATGGATTCCTTAAAGAATCAAAGTTCTGGATTGCTAAGTTAGAAGCCTGGAATCCTAGAACTACCGGGCACATTGTGGGAGAGAACTGTGTCCGTAACTCAACTGATTTTGCGTATTTCATCAACTGATTCAACCAGGTAGGTGAAGGTGGAATTATCTCTTGAAAAAATTGTTATGTTTTGTGCTGAGATGCATTATTTTGACAACATATTAAATCCCTCCTAAAAATGAAGAGATCTGTTAAATTTTACAACCTGAGGTTTGGGTAATGAATAAAAACAATCCTAAATAGGTCTAGTCAATATGGCTAGATACAGGCTAACGTAATAGTATACTTACAGTCTTTTATTTTTAAACTTGAAAGTTTCGTTTTTTACTCTATAATAGCTAATGTTACAATGCTATATGTCTTTTTTGTGGATAGCTACTTTTCTGGACCCCACAAATGAGAGCTCAGGATAAATGACAGTTTGGGTTGTCAATTCAATTCATGACGCTATGCTGAAAGGAAATTAAAATATGTATTTAATAGAACATGACAGTAACAATGATATTCTACAGAGCTATGCCATTTATGAAGAAAGAGGGATCCAACTAGAGAAGTTTATGAATCTCCAAAAAAAAAAAAAGGATATCATCATGGAACTATTACTATTATCTTTCTGATATTCTACTGAAAGTGAGACACATTCACCAATTTTCCAAAGGCAATTTCTTTTCACTTCAAATAAATCTTCCTTATAGGCAATATAAATAGAATTAAACTAGTTTATAATGTTTCCATTTGTTTTCTTGCAGAATAAACTCATTACAGTTAGTCTATTAGAAAATGATATTAAAGGATTTAATTGCCTGTGCATATTAAATATGCTTAAAATTTATGAAAATAAACATTTGAAACTGAATAAATATTCTCCAATAATATAAATGTGAATGTGGATTTAATACAAATCCACAAGGTGATGTGGCTACACAGCACTATAATATATAATATGTATCTCAAGGAAGCAAATGGAAATTCTAGAGTATAGAATCTAGACCAAACAAGGGCAAAAAACCATTCTGGGTAAGGCATGTGGGATTGCTACTAGATTACAAATGGCAATTTGGTTTATTTAGACAATGTCTTTGTATAAAATATCACATTTGTGATAATGAGAGGAAATTTACAACAATAGGCATGGTGTTCTGTTGGCCTGTGCACTCATCCCGAAGAGAGAATTCATATTTCAACATGTTGTCCTCACACTTTCAGATTAACATGAATCAAACTTCCCTGACTGACAGCTGCCAATTATTAGAAGTTGCTGTGAAATGAAGAGTCAAGTTAACAATTTAACACTAAGTGGGAATATAAACAAAACTAATGATTAAGTAAACTTAATCAGGTTCCAAAGTCCTGGGGTTGCTGAGAAACCTATCCTTGCCTTAGTTTTGCCTTCTCAAAAGCTTCTGGGAGGATCGTTTTAGGTTTCAGGTTTGATGGCGAGGCAAACAGTAAGAAGGGAATACCTGAAACCATTTCCGAAGTCAGGTAAGGACTTTTATACAAACCTTGTGTTTATTCTCACACAACATCCACACAGGACTGTCTAATACATTTGTGGGGACGGAACAAAATTGCCAAAATGAAATGGGTCCAATTCAGAAAAAAAAAAAAAAAATCCGGGTTTACTTTACTTTGGAAGGTAATTTTTTTCCAAACAGGTTTCTTTGGTTTGAGTGGAAAAATGAGTGACTAATTGAATTTGAGTTTTCTGTGTGTTCTGTACTAGAGGAGAAGAAGTTGAAGGGAGAAACCTTGAAAAATACATACTTGGGGAAATTTTGGACTACAAATACAAATAGGTAATCGTTTTTTTTTTTTCCTAGAAAAACATTAAACCACAGAGACATAACTTTGAAGATGTGTTTTTTTTTAAAGCCATTACTTTTTTTTCCCCCTCTTCAGTTATCCATTTTTTTTTTTTTTAAGATTTATTTCTTTGAGATGGGAGAGAGGCAAAGGGAGAGGGAGGGAGAGAGAGTTTCAAGGAGATTCCAGGCTGGATCTCATGACCCTGAGATCGCAATCTGAGCTGAAATCAAGAGTCAAGCTTAACCAACTACGCCAGCCAGGCACCCCTCCACTCCTCCTTCATTTATTCTAAAAAACAAAACAAAACGAACTTCATAAAGTAAAATGAGACAGCTCTAGTCATTCCTGTCTTCTTCTAAACTCTAACTTAGAAGGCAGAGATTTCTGTTACATAAGAGGTGCTGGGTCTTGTGTTTCTTTGATTATCCGTTGCTGGATTAGTTTTGTACTTCTTTATCCCGTTCTTCCCATATGTCATTTCCCTGTGTAGAACACCTAGATTCTGCCTGAGGCCCCTTCCATAGAACTGCCGCAAAGATTCCACCATGCAGATCTGCCGTGCTCTTCTTACTCCACCTCGGCAGTGATTCAGCCATAGCCCTTTCTCGTGGAGGCGTGCTCTTTGAAGTCAGAAATTGCTCCTCGCTCCTTTCTGATTTCCTAATAATTCATATGGCATACGGAACATAACAAACTCAGTAAATATTTTCTGAATAAATCAATGAGATTTAGCAAAGCTTACTTTATTTAAACCTGGATGAGAGGCTTCAAGGGCCTGTCCACTTGAAATATCTATGATGATGAAAAGGCTCTATACCTGTGTGGTGTGTAATATGGTAACCACATGTGCCTATTAAATGTTTGAAATGTAACTAGTATAACTGAGGAATTAATTTCACTGAATTTTTATTGATTCAAATTTTAATTTAAACACCCACAGATAACTTTAAAGGGTCCTCCTTTTATTATCCTTCAGCCACACCCTTCCCTGTGCCAGAGGACATGTCCCCATATAGCCTAGTTCTCCCTTTGAGACCATGCTTCAGTTACTCAGAACTCCAGAAGTCCCCATCCAAACAGTCTGTGCTCATTTCCAGTGCTATGTAGCATAATTCCATGGTCTTCTTTCCCTGGGGAAACCTTGCTGCTGGTGTACACACCCTATACTAAAGAAGTTTCCAGAGGGTGGCAGTTTGCTGTGAGGGATGGCTGGGTGGAAGTGGTGTGACTGGAGCTTAGACATGCAGCTGAACTGTGCCAGACACATACGTGAGACCCCCTGCTGCGTGGGAGGACCGGAAGCTGGGGATGGGGCTGAAAAGGTGCAGTTCTCCTTAACCTGCCATGTTCCAGCATGCATATTTAACGGTTTAATGATTTTATTTCAAAACATAAGCAATAAATAAATCAATTCTCAGTTCATCACAGGCAGCATGATCCAATGATCATTCATCCATTAAGACACCAAATATTTATTGAGCACCTTCTGTGTGCCAGGGACACTTGTTCTGAACATCAGAGATACAACAGTGGAAGAAAAAAAAAAGTTTTTGGCTTTAGTGAAAATTAATAAAAGGAAGCCTCATTTAGAATGGAGTCGGGAGGCAGGTGGGGGGAACTCTCACCACCTACCACTTTTCCACAGTCACAGACCCAGTAGAAAGAGAGGGGCCCTTGCCTGCGGAGACTACTTTACTATCTCAGCAGGAGGAAGGAAGATTTCTGCCTCCCCTGGCAACCGCCCAGCCAATGAGAGACAGTTACAGCTCAGCCAGTGAGAAGCCACTATACTTAGAACTGCCACTTTACTCCAATAGACGTTTTGCTTATAGCAGCCCAGCAACGGCCCCTTTCCCCTATAAAAGAGAGTTCTGTTCCCATCCTTCGTTCTCTCGCCTTGCGTATGGTTTTGCTGCCGTATGCGGTTCTCTGGTAGTCTTGTATAAACCCGTCTTTTGCTGGTAACATAATTTACAGTTTTATTTTTAAGGTTAAGGGTACCTGGTGATAGGAGGTGGGATGCACAGAAGAGCCCCCCGCCTCCATCCCCCGCCAGTGGATTCCGGGGCTAGTGAGTAAGCAGGTTCAGGTACTCACGTCGCTGGTTGGGCTCATTGCTTTCTTGCTGGCTATGGGGGTAAGTTTTCTCCTGGAATTTGAGCATGACATTTTATGTCTGAGCTCTCAAGGCTTTATTCGATATGTTTTAAGGCTTTATCTCAGAGAGTACTCATTTGGCCTTAAGTCTGATTCCTTTTCAGAGCCGGACTGCTCCTACTGGAACTGTGCTGGCCTTTTGTCTGTTTGCTTTTGGAACCAAGCTGTCCCTGTGCTGTTCTGGAATTTTTCTCTTTGTTCTAGAGAAAAACCTCCAAGAAATCAAAATTATTTGAGGGTGCCCCTTCCTACTAGAAGTCCGGCCTATTTTATGTTTAACAAGTGGCCTCTCCACATGACGTTGATAACTAAGTGGACTGATTTCACCAAAAGTAAAACTTAAGTGGCCATAAATTATGGGGAATTTTTGATCTCTCCAAACTTGTTTTATGCAAAATTAAATTAGCTGCAGTTTCAAAAAAACCTGAACGGGGTGGATGTCTGTTTTAAATGGTACTTTGAAGCTTCCAGATGTTTTTAGGATTCTAAGTTTGCCTTTTTGCAAAATACTGCTTCTAAATTAACTGAGGTAAACAACTGAAAGAAGTCACAGTGGCTTCTGAGGCCTCCTATCCCTCTCCCCCATTTTATTTGACTGCAGGCACGTGGCAGCCACCTTGTGCTCAGGCCCCATCTTTGGTGCCATCTTTTTCTATTCTCTCTGCATTTCCCCATCTCCTCTGTATGCCACCCCACCTTCAGGCCCCCATTTCAATCCTTTTGTCAAGTTCCCCTTTTTCTCTGAAACTCCCTCTGCACCCTTCTCTCCGAACCTATTAAAACCTGCGCCTTTAAAGTTAAGTGTTCTGAGGATCTTGATAAAACCCAAGTTCCTTATGTTCCCTGGACTAAGGCCAAACTGCAAGCCATCGTTAAAGCATTTCCTACAGTGGCTGAGGATCCCCACTAGTTTGTTGAAGAATTTAAGATAGGTGACCAGGCCAAATATTTGATGAAATTAACCCAATGGGAACATTCTGAAAAGGATTTAGAGGAACAGACCCCTAACTTGTTTTTTTTTTTTAAATGTATTTATCTGAGAGAGTGAGCATGGGTGCATGAGTGGGGGGAGGGGCAGAGGAAGCAAATCTTTAAGTAGACTCTGCTGGATACTAAGCTCTAGGTGGCGCTCTACCTCATGGCCCAGGAACTCATGATGGGAGCCGAAACCAGGAATCGGATACTTAACCAACTGAGCCACCCAGGCATCCGCAGACCCATAACTTTTGGCAAGAGGCTAGAAACCTCATTGGAAATCTCCACCAAGCATCACAGTAGCTTTTCTTAAGTTTCTTGATTGGACCAAAAGCCTGATGAATCTGCTCATGATTATTACAATCAACTCCATATTGTCTTTTATTTATTTATTTTTAAAGATTTTATTTATTTATTTGACAGATATTACAAGTAGGCAGAGAGGCAGGCAGAGAGAGGAGGAAGCAGGCTCCCTGCTGAGCAGAGAGCCTGATGTGGGGCTCGATCCCAGCACCCTGGGACTATGATCTGAGCTGAAGGCAGAGGCTTTAACTCACTGAGCCACCCAGGCGCCCCTCCAAATTGTCTTTTAAAAAAAATTGTGGTCTTTAGTGTTGAATCCACCTGGGTAGCTTTTAAATCTGTGTTTATTAGTGGACTGGACCAGGAGTTTTCTCTTTTAATTAAAAGCACCAGAATGGGGAAAAAAAAAACCTGGGTGGAATGGAATATGAAACTGCCCATAGCAGACTTAGGTAATAGGGGAAACCAGCTTGCTAGCATCCAAGATGAGTCAACCAAAAGAAAGACTGCTAACGTTCTCTGTTTTCAACTCCAGCAAGTGAAGGCCCCTAAACAAAACCAAATCCCTTCTGGTTTGGAGTATTACAGCAAAGAAGGCATTAAAAAAAAATTCTTAAAAATATTAAGTACCTCAGGCACCATCAACCCTCTAGCCAATTTTTCCAATGTCCTAATTCCCAATGACAGGGCTCTGAGGAACAACAGGAGGTCTTCTCAATTCTCCCTCTTAATCAGCTTGGAGAAACCACTCTCTAGATTGGGAATTAATCTGTCTCTGTATTGAAACTGGAGCTACACTCTGGGTGCTTAGCCCCACTGCTATATAAAGCAGCCCCTGCCTCAGAGTACAAAAACATTTGTATAGAAGGGGTCTCTAACAAACCTCACCAGGTTCCTGTCTCTGAACCTATTTCCATTGAGAGAGGCCCCAGTGAGAGAGCTACTCACTGCTTTTCTTATTAATCACTCCACCACTATTCTATTCATTTATTGGGCCAAGATTTCTTAGAAAAGTATCATGCCAGAGTTTCTTCCAAAAAGGGGAAATAATTCTAGAATTTGACAACAGTAATCAAAATAGCCAACCAGAAGAATTAAATGACCATTTGACATCTTTTATCCATTCTGTCTCTGATGGACTATAGTAGAGTCTGGGTACACTGATTATTTGTTCCTATTGATCAGCTACCATCCTCTTCATAGGCAAAATCCTCAATTGATAATGGCAGAATCCTCAGTGCACGTCCCATCAAGATTCAAATAGATCTCTCAACACTCTTCCATAATTAATCAGTGCCCTATAAGTAAAGAAGTCCTTCAGTTTGTAATAGAAGATTAAAAGGTTCAGGGTCTCATTATCTTCTGTGTTAGTCTCTGTAACATCCCTATTTTACCTGTGAGACTACTCAACGGCAGAGAATGAAGGTTTGTCCAGGACCCCTGGCAATAAATAACACTGTTATACTTTGGCACCTTATTCTTAACCTTCATGTGCTACTACTAACATCCAGTCCTACTGAAAGCAAAATTTTGACTATAATTGATCTATGTAGTGTATTTTTCGTGTTCCAGTTGATAAGGATAGCCAATATCTTTTTGCTTTCACTTGGGAAGAGCAGAAATACTATACAGTAAGTAATACCCAAGGATTTACAGAGTTCTTACTCTTCACAAACTCTAAAACCTGATTTGGGTGATAGAAAGTTTTCTGAAGGTTCTACGTTGTTAGAATACATAGATGATTTGCTTCTCTGCTCTTCTCAAACCTCTTCACAAGAAGACAGCATCCACCTGTTAAAACTTCTGGCTTTAAAGGAACATTAAGTCTCCAAAGGAAATTTGCAGTTTGCTCAAGCTCACAGTAGATAGTTAGGGCATCTGATCTTGAAATAAGGGCTACATTTAGACCCTCATGAAACCCTTCATGACTCTTTAAAACTGACAGATTGCCTTTGAGTCCCCATGACAATTTATAGGAAACTCCTCTCACCAATGCATATTTTTCATGATTTGATTATGGTTCTTATTTAAAGGATGAAAGTAGCAAATTTGGTGCTGGGAATGCTATTGCAACTCCCTTTAAAGTCACTGAGGCAGCACCAGTTGCCAGCACCAGCTCCTTCAGCCCAACAGACTGAGTTACATGCTCTTACTCAGGCTTGTACTTTAGCCAGTGGAAAAACCACAAACACGTATACTGATAGTCGAAGTGCATTTTGGGTAGCTCATGACTTTGGAATATTATGGAAACAGTAAGGTGTCTACCCCCAGTGAGAAAAATTTTAAAAATGACCCTGATGTTCAAAATTTATGATGCTCTACTTTGCCATCCACTTTGGCTACTATTAAGCTTTCTGGGCATGTTAGACTTGACTCCTTGGGGACCAAAGTAATCCACCTTGCTGATGCTTCCACCAAAAATGCTTCTCACAAGAAGGACTACAGCCAAACCTCTGTCATGATCCAAAGGGATATTCTCCCAAGTTATAAATTTTGGAAAAATTGACAAGAGGCACCCAATTATTGGCCCCAGAGAAGGAAAACAACATGTAAATCTAATAATTGTTGGCTTGATTAAAAGCAAACACTGATTTGGACCAAATAACAATTTGGCCTTACTAGAAATCCTAAAATTCCCACTGCTTACAACCGAACATATGTTGATCTACTGACAAAATGATAGCATTCATGAACCAGTATTGGTGAGAAAGTTAACTGGGACTCAAAAATGGTGATATCACTTGTCCCACCTGTCAAAAATATAATTCAGGGAAATCTGTACAAATGGATTTCATGCAGTTTTCCCCATCTCATGGATGTAAATATGTTTCAGTCATCATTTCTCTGTTTTCTCACTGTAGCAGGTCTTTCTCCTGTAGACAGGCCAACACTTCTGTTAGAAAAGATTACCCCTACCTAGGGAACCCTCTTGAACTTCATAGTGATCTGGGAACTCAATGTACTGGTCAGATGCTTCAACAAGGGTGTGCTGTTTGCCCAGTTATTACAACACTTCATTGTGCATACCATCCTTAGTCATCAGGGTTTGTTGCACTCATTAACAGCATTATTAAGACTCAATTGGAAAATTTGTAGAGACCCTCCAAATAGCTTGGGCTGAAAGTAAAGCCTTTGGTCCTTCTAAATCTCAGATCAACCCCCTTGGGAACTGAGACTGTCACCCTTTGAGAATATAACAGGATATCCAATGTACTTGGCCCCTTCCTCTTTTGTTCCACGGTTAATAAAAAGAGATATACTTCAATATTGTAAAAGCCTAGTTGCTTCTATTAAAAATAACTCTGGTTTGGTAAAGCAATCTTTTCCCATTGCCCCCTGAGGAGATGATGACCTTAAGCATAAGAAGATTTCATCTATTGGAAAAGACGTCTCCAGAAAGACTCATCAGCCTCTCTGGGAAAGCCTGTGAGGAACTTGCTAACCAGTCTTTGTGCCACCAGACTCTAGGGAACAGGCTCTTGGATTCACACAAGCCGTCTAAAGAAAGTACCAAACCCTGACTGAACCTGCATACCATCTGGTGACCTGAAAGTAAAGACTTCCTGGAATTGAAGCAGATGACATCAATGAGAAGGCTTTCCTAAGATGTTCAGACCAGGCCTATATATCTTTTTCTCACTGTTGTTTCTTTTTTCTGTGGAAAAACCATGTCTTTGCATTCCCCAGGCCCTTGTGAAAAGGGAAAACCTCTTTTGATTATGGGTTTTCAGAACAGCCTTATTGTGATCCTGGGACAAGGTAATTTTCACTTTTTTTTCTGAAGGTTTAGAAGGTTCTAATTCACAAAAATATTCTTTCTTCTGAACTATTAATTGACCTTGGATTCTTCTCTACATTCATGGTCTCTGAATTTGCAACCTTATAGGCTGTATGATCAGTAACACATTTGGTTCCAAATATTTCTTTGGATAATAACTGTTTTAAAACATGTTTGAGGTTTTACTATATTGCAAAAAGTTCATCAGCTATTTCATCTTTATATCCAAACTGTATCTTACCAAAAAACTTAATACTTTCAGTGAGCTCTTGGCAGCATTCACTAATCTGCTTTCATGGTTGCTTTAAGTGGAGACTTCAGACGTGACTAGGTTTGCTTCTATAAGGAAAACCTTTCTCCCCTATGTTGGAATAAATGCCAATAAATATTTCAGTTGGCTACTTTCAGCCCTAGAGCCCTGATTTAGAACTATGATACAACTTGGATGTTCCTTCTGTTTTTTTTTAATTTTTATTAATTTTATTTTTAAATTAACATATAATGTATTATTAGCCCCAGGGGTACAGGTCTGTGAATCGCCAGGTTTACATACTTCACAGCACTCACCATAGCACATACCCTCCCCAATGTCCATGACCACCCCCCTCTCTCGACCCCCCTCCCCACAGCAACCCTCAGTTTGTTTTGTGACATTAAGAGTCTCTTATGGTTTGTCTCTCTCCCGATCTCATCTTGTTTCATTTATTCTTTTCCTACCCCTCAAACCCCCCACGTTGCATCTCCACTTCCTCATATCAGGGAGATCATATGATAGTTGTCTTTCTCTGATTGACTTATTTTGCTAAGCATAATACCCTCTAGTTCCATCCATGTCATCGCAAATGGCAAGATTTCATTTCTTTTGATGGCTGCATAGTATTCCATTGTATATATATACCACTTCTTTATCCATTCATCTGTTGATGGACATCTAGGTTCTTTCCATAGTTTGGCTATTGTGGACATTGCTGCTATAAACATTCGGGTGCACGTGCCCCTTCGGATCACTTACATTTGTATCTTTAGGGTAAATACCCAGTAGTGCAATTGCTGGGTCATACGGTAGTTCTATTTTCAACTTTTTGAGGAACCTCCATGCTGTTTTCCAGAGCGGTTGCACCAGCTTGCATTCCTACCAACAGTGTAGGAGGGTCCCCCTTTCTCCGCATCCTCGCCAGCATCTGTCATTTCCTGACTTGTTAATTTTAGCCATTCTGACTGGTGTGAGGTGATATCTCATTGTGGTATTAATTTGTATTTCCCTAATGCTGAGTGATGTGGAACACTTTTTTTCATGTGTCTGTTGGCCATCTGGATGTCTTCTTTGCAGAAATGTCTGTTCATGTCCTCTGCCCATTTCTTGATTGGATTATTTGTTCTTTGGGTGTTGAGTTTGATAAGTTTATAGATTTTGGACACCAGCCCTTTATCTGATATGTCGTTTGCAAATATGTTCTCCCATTCTGTCAGTTGTCTTTTGGTTTTGTTGACTGTTTCCTTTGCTGTGCAAAAGCTTTTGATCTTGATGAAATCCCAGTAGTTCATTTTGCCCTTGCTTCCCTTGACTTTGACGATGTTCCTAGGAAGATGTTGCTGCGGCTGAGGTCGAAGAGGTTGCTGCCTGCGTTCTCCTCAAGGATTTTGATGGATTCCTTTCTTACATTGAGGTATCATATGGTTCTTGTTCTTTGTTTTATTAATGTGTTTTATCACACTGATTGATTTGCAGATGTTGAACCAACCTTGCAGCCCTGGAATAAATCCCACTTGGTCGTGGTGAATAATCCTTTTAATGTCCTGTTGGATCCTATTGGCTAGTATTTTGCTGAGAATTTTCGCATCTGTGTTCATCAGGGATATTGGTCTGTAATTCTCTTTTTTGTTGGGATCCTTGTCTGGTTTTGGGTTCAAGGTAATGCTGGCCTCATAAAATGAGTTTGGAAGTTTTCCTTCCATTTCTATTTTTTGGAACAGTTTCAGGAGAATAGGAATTAATTCTTCTTTAAATGTTTGGTGGAATTCCCCTGGGAAGTCTGGCCCTGGGCTCTTGTTTGTTGGGAGATTTTTGATGACTGCATCAATCTCCTTACTGGTTATGGGTCTGTTCAGGTTTTCTATTTCTTCCTGGTTCAGTTGTGGTAGTTCATATGTCTTTAGGAATGTGTTCCTTCTGTTTTATGTAATTATTTAAGTTTTAAGTTTTGTATTTTGTTGACTCTTGAACTTTAAAAAAAAAAATGATGTACCCAATAACATAATGCTGGCTCAGAGCTTTGAGATGATCTCCAACACTTTGGATCTTGGGAAAATACAGGCTTTAGGTTGGAGTATGTCAAAATTTCTCCGTCCTCATCTTCGTTGTTACACAAATCTGGCCTTCACTGGTTTCCAGCTTTTATGCACTCTCCCTCTGATGTAGGACATGATAACTACAAAATGTCCTTCTTGTTACTGGCTATTGATGAGTGATGCTTTCAAAGAAAGATCTTGATCAAAAGAAGAATATGTGAAAAGTAGTAAAAGGAAACCTTACTTAGAATGGACACAGGAGGCAGGCAGGGGGAGTTATGCTGTTCGGTGCTTCAGCAATTGCAGACCCGACAGAAAGAGAGGGACCTTGCGTGTGGATACTACTTTACTATCCCAGCAGGAGGAAAGAAGATTTCTTCCTTCCCTGGTAGCAACCCAGCCCCTGTGGTACAGTTACAGATCAGCCAGTGAGAAGCCACTGCACATAGAATTCCCAGTTCATTTAATAGATTTTTTGTTTATAATCGCCCTGTCCAGCTTCCCCTTTCCTCTGTAAAAAGTGCTCCTCTCTGGACTTTCCTATGGTTTTGTTGTATTTTGCTTGTCCTGAATTGCTATTCTCTGTTATTCTTCAATAAAGCCATCTTTTTTTGGCAAAATAACTGGCGGTTTTGTTTTCAAGGTTAACAGCCTTGGTGGGGCTTATATTCTTTGAAGAAGACAAAAAGCAGATAAGCAGGATAAATGTGTGTGTGTGTAAGAAAATAAAGGCATCCTAAAAGGTAGAGAGTAACAGAGGTATTCTTTTAAATAGGTTGTCCAAAGAACATCTTTCTGAATAAATTAATTTTGAAGAAAGGCATAAATGAAAGGAAGAAGCAATTAAGTATCTGGGGAAAGAGTTTTCCAAGCAAGTGCAAAGGCCCTGAGATGGGGGACATGCTTTCGTGTGCCAGCTATAGCAAGGGGGTCAGTCTGCTTGGAGTCCAGTAAAGTCGATTAAAATGAAGTAGGAGAGGCAGCTAAAATTCACAACACATAAGGTTGTATAGGCTGTACTAAGGAATTAGGATTTATTCTAGGTTTGATGGGAAGGCATTCGAAGATTGCAATCAGGGCTATTAACGATATTTGCATTAAAAAATGCAACTGTGAAATGCAAAGTGAAGAAGAATCACTCTGGCTGTTTTTTGGGAATTAGTGGTAGGGGTGCAAGAGTGCACAGTAAGTCAGGTGGAAGATGCAGGGACTTTGATTTGGGCTGTCAACAGTGATGTCTCAGTGGCAATGCATAAGTTTAAAAGGACACAATGAACCTCTTTCAATCCTGTCAGTATGGTTTTGCAGCTGCATGTGTGACCTCATTTGGAAATAATGTCAAAAGTCTAAATTTGAAATCTTTGTGACTGTGAGTCCAGAGTTGAAAAGACTTTCTACTTACCCCCCTTGATGACCCTGGAACTGCCAATATTAGCCTCATGGAAGTGGTCATACCTCTGTCCACATACCAGGACAGTTTGGTGGATGTCAGTGGAGCCTGGATTCACTGCATTACAGCACTCAGTGAGTCTGCTCACAGCACTTCTGTTTCCAGTGCAAAGGTCTGTCCATCTTTCTTGGGTGGTGACATGAATCTCTTTTCACAGACATGGGTACAAATTGCCCTCAAGAACTTTTCATGTCTTCCTGAGCCATTGCTTTTTCCTCTGCTCAGGCTTTCAGATCAAGTAGGAAGCTGTGGTCACCCTTTGTGGAGGAAGCAGAGTATTAAACTACCCCAGACCCATATTTTCCCATTACAAAGTCTGTCTTCTCTAAACAGCCAGCTTGAAGTAGCTTAGAGAGAAGCTGAAAGACTTTTCCCTTAGTCTTTTCAAAATCTCCCATAAAAGACAAGTAAAACCTTAAAAAAAAGCAGTTTTATATATACATTTCTATGCCTTTTCTAAAGGTTTTGTTATATTAATTTTTTGTATTTTTTTGAGTCACTTGCTGTGATGTGGAATTTTTTTTCCCTTCCCACTTTCCTCCAAGGACATAATATTATTGCAGGCTTTCTACTAAAAGATAAAATTACTGCCACAAGTAGTGCGAAGTCATAGAGAGATCATATTCCAGATGGAATAGTTTCTGAACAAAGAGGATGCTTTTTAAAGATTCTACTAAATGTGACTTTTCAAGGGCCAGTGTAGGCAGTCTAGACACTAAAATTACCCAGCCCATCTATGGATGGGAGGGGCTGTGGCTCTCTGGGAAGACCTCCAACTACACACAGGGCAGTCTGCTGACAGCTGGAAAGAGCTTACTCTTGAGGGTCAAACTGCAGAAATGTTAGTTTCCTCTCCTGTCCTATCACCTTGATTCTCAGTGACTTTCATAAATATTATATGGAAAATGAAGTGTTCTATTTATCTTGTAGTTTCAGTGTTTCCGAGTATTCTCACATTCATTGGAACAAAACATATGAAAGCATCTTGTAAATTGTAAGGCAGTATGCAAATGGAAGTTATTAGAATTGTTACTGCCTTGTTTTTTCATAAAACCCTGGGAAAGGCAGGTGTTAATATCACCCCTATCATATGAGGAGGAAATTGGGATGAGATCCGAAGATGTTAGCTCCATGTCCTTTGAGTGAATGGTTTGGGGATTACAGAGAGCCAGTTAAACATTCTTCGTATCAACAGTCTTCTAACCATAAACCAGTTTGATAATGGGTCTAATTATGAATAGAAGGATGAGGAAAGTGACATGTTCCATTTTGCAGTTGCATGGACACAGAGAATACATTGTAGAAAATGAAAGCTTTTGATAGCAGAACCAGTTCATAGGTAGTTGCAGTAGAGCAAGAGAGTGAAATTGGTGGGCCTGAGTGAGGTTGGTCTATGTAGGGTTGTGGAGAAATGGTGATAATTGAAGAGACATTTTGAAGCTAGAATTCGTAGTTCTTGCGATGAATGCAGGGGGGCGGCGAGGTTGAGGAGGAGACTAAAAGTCTCTGGCCAGGATCGTGAGGTCATGTCCTAGGATACAGAACAGAGGAAGCACAGGTTTAGGGAAAGAAGATAATAAGTTATGTTTTGGACATGTTGGGTTTTAGGTATCAGAGGGACATACAAGAGGAGTCCAGTGAACAGTTGGACATGTATATATGAGTCTGGCATACAGGGCAAACAGATCTTGGCTAAAAATATAAATTTGGGAATTAGCATATTGATGGTAAATGGAAATCGTATTACTAAATTGTGTGAAGCAGGGGAGGATGTCTGTCTTGTGAACCGGTTTTAATAATGCACTAAATGTTTTTATATGTTTCTGTGTTCATTCTTCTAGAGAGTGAGTGCATGACTTTTCACATTCATAAAAGCATCAGTGACAAGCAAACAGACACAGTGGTGAACAGGACCTGGGACCAAATATCGCAACACACATTTTGAAGAAGTAGTCTTCAAGGGATATTTTGAAGGAGTGGCCACATAGGTGAAAGCAAAGCTAGAATCATGTAAGTCAAGGGACAATGGTCTTTTGAGAATATGGGTGCTGCCATTGATGTCATATAGTGGGAAAAGCTCTGGTAAAAGGAGGAGGGAAAGGCTCCACTGGGCTTATCTTCAAGGTACCTTGTTGTCAAGAGCAGTTTGTAATGAACTGGTGGGAGCAGAAATTTTTGTGTTGAGCGGTAAATGAGAAGTGAGAAAGGGAACCTCCTTTCCCAAGAGTCTGGACCAAGTCATTCTGAAACTAGTTATTATAATTACTGACCAGACGGGTTGAGGAGATCATCCTGATAAACCAAAGAATTCATTGCTTAAAGTTTTATTTTGCAAAGGATTAGTTTAGCATCATAAAGGCAAAACATTGTTAGAGACAGCTTTTTAAAAAATAAAACTATTTGATAAAAGGTTGAGGACTACTGCTGAAAATGTGGTTTGCTTTCCTGGATAAAGCAAAGCTTTAAGAAGATGCTTCTCCTATGAATCCTGTTGTGGCAGAATTGAAAGTCTTTCCTCTCTCCCCACATGTATTATCATCATAGTTCATGACATACTTTGGTGTGCTTACTCTTTTATATGTCCATGTCCTTCTACTCTGTTGTAAGCCTCTTGGGAGCAGGGACTGTATCATACTCATCTTTATATCCCCGATCACTAGCAAATAATTGGGACTTAATAAATGCATTGACTGAATGATTTTTTATTATCTACTCAAATACATCTATTAGTCTCATTTTGAATTTCCATTTATACAATAAGAATTGGAATTTTTCTGTTGTCTTAAATTAAGAGATGACTATTTTCCCTACAATGCATTTGGAATATTATGAATAAGACAATGAAAAAGAAAATGTCACAATTCATTTGAAATGCAAAGAGCAAATAAACAGCAGTTAAATAACAGACATTAAATGTTGCACATATGTCAAGTAATAACAAGATGCTTTTCCCAGAATTTAAAACATTGATGAGTGAGATTGTTGTGGCATTAGAATTTTTTTAGGCTAAAAAGGAGCCTGATGCAAATTAATATTCTATGCATTAGAAGAAAGGAGAGTGCAATGAATTGGTAGAATCAGTTCTACTGACAGAAGATTCACAACTTCAAAGCTTGCTATTTGACACTTTATAAGAGAGCTTGGAAAGCTTACAGCTGGGAGAGAGAACAAGGACAGTTTTCTTTGGTTGCAGTGGTTACACTTTTCATTCCTTCCCACCTCCGTGGGGATCACAGTGGACCCTCTCAGGAAGGACTTACTGCTATGCTAAAACAACACATGATTCAACAAAGAACAACACACATACATGCCATTGGGTAAATTCATTGAATTGGACATTTATTTATCCAACTCAGTCTTTGGTCATAATGAAAGGGGCAATGAGACTTTTCAAAGTGATTCTGATATAAGTAACAATGATGTGTGGAAAATGAAACCTCATTTGTACTTTCTAAAAATTTTTAATTTGCAAGATGTATTTCATTTGATACATTACATTAAAACAAAATTTGGATAACATGCATCCCAAAATTCTTACGGAATTAAAAAAAATATGGAATGTTAGTCTTCAGCATGACTTTGTAGGATACCAAGTTATATATCTCTCCAATATTTATTAAAAGTGTCAAGGAATGACAGTGGTTATTCACTTATTTATTATGTCATCATACATCTATTTGGTGCCATGCCGTGATGCCACTCCTCTAGTGATAATAAGCAAAGAGAATTTTAAAGATACAAAAAGTACCTTTTTAATAGAAAACCATGCAAATATTTATCTGCTTATTGGAATTCTGGGTGAACTTTTCTATCTATAACATCTGGCAGGAGATCTTACAAAAATAAGTTTGCTTGTGGAATTTCTGACCCTTGCTTTTGGATGATATGCTGTGATGTTAACAGTATTTGCAGCTACCATGTGAACAGCTCTTCCCACAGAGATTCTTAAGTCAGAATCTGAGATAGAGGATGTTCTTTTTCTCCTGATCATCTAAGCACATCAGAATGAAGTTGTTGTGATGAATTTTCCATCCTTAAAATAAATGTGCTTGGAAAAGAGCTACCTCAAGGGAATGGTTTTCTGCATATACTTTTACTTTCTGAGCAAAATGATTAGACTCCCTTCTTAATTCTCCCCACCCCAGAAAAGAGAAAATAAGATCATATTGAGTGCAATTTTTAAAATGGAAGATTTGACTGTATGGTTTTATTTGATCTCATTTATCTTTCCATATTTATTTATCTGGCCATTACTTCACCTCACCTCTAGACTCAAAGGCCAACTGCCTGCTTGATATCTCCACTAGAAGTTAATGGGCATCTCTAACTTAGCATGTCCAAAACTTGGTGCTTGGTTTCTGCCCCTTCCAACAGTTTCCTTTCCCATAGCCATCTCTCTTACAGCAAAATGAATCACCCTTCACTTCATAATCCCTTTACATGCCATCACTTCTTCAGAAGTCTTATTAGTGTTGCTTCAAAACCTAATTATAATAGGTCCACTTGTCAGCACCTTCCATAGCTACCCCCTCAGTCCAGACCACCATCATCTCTTTAGGAGACAAAGACTTCCTACAATTGATCTCCCTCCTTTCATATTTTCTGCTTTATAGTCTATACTCGGTGAATAATCTTTTGAAAATCTAAACTGGATTGCACATTCACTAAATTAAACCCTCTTATGGCTTCCCACTGCTGACTCCTTCCACAGTTTGCAAAGGTCTGTGATTTGGACCTTGCCCACCTCCCTGACCTTGGTCCATTCCACTTTTCTCTCATAATGTTTCCACAAGAAGGCCCATCTGTGAACACACCAAGCTCACACCTCCTTAAGACAGTTGAATCCCCTCTCATGTTACAGATCTTCACATTTGCCTGGGCTTTTTGGAGGGGGTGCACATTTGGGGGTCAACTCAAATGTGCCCTCCTCAGATGTCTTCCATGACCACCTGATCTAAATCTTAACCTGAAAACTTTACATTTATTACTCTGTTGGGCTTTTTTCATAGCTCATCATAATCTGATACTTTTTTTTTATTGTCCAACTCTCCCAAATAAAAAGTATCCTCTGTGAAAACAGGCATTTGATCTGCTATCTCAACCACAGAATCCATAGCAGCTGCAACAGTTTTGGTCCATAGTGAACACTTCTTCATATTTGTTGAATGAATAAATGAAAGAAGCCCCAGAAATTTTAATAAGTATATTTAGAAATATAGCAATCAATAGCACTAAGAGTAATAGGCTGAGCTTTTGTGCAATTATTAATGTGTCAACAGTAAAGGGCCTAATAATCCAGATGATAGTTATTTCAGTGGTCAAAATACATTGTACTAGTTCTGGGAATTAAATCCCCGAAGAATCATAATACACAAAATCAAATTTTTTGAGGTTGTAGGTTGAGATAAACTCAACAAAACAAAACAAATCTGGAGATGGGTTAAGAGAGGCTGACAGGGGCACCTGGATGGCTCAGTGGGTTAAACGACCTTCGGCTCAGGTCATGATCTCAGGGTCCTGGGATTGAGTCCTGCATCGGGCTCTCTGCTTGGCAGGGAGCCTGCTTCCTCCTCTCTCTCTCTCTGCCTGCCTCTCTGCCTAGTTGTGATCTCTCTCTACCAAATAAATAAATAAAATCTTTAAAAGAAAAAAAGAAAAAAGAGAGGCTGACAAAGGAGCAAATGTGTATAGTGAATGGAGTGAGAGGTATTTGAAGTTCTGGTGGGAAGGACACCTTGGGAAGTGGAAATTCAATTGAGAAGAGCAGCCCTTAGGAGACGCTTTACCTTGGTTGACCTGAATTGAGTTGAGATCACACTAAAGGTTTAGAGGTAAGATTAAGAATTAACTTGTATGGGGGTGCCTGGGTGGCTCAGTGGGTTAAAGCTTCTGCCTTTGGCTCAGGTCATGATCCAAGGGTCCTAGGATTGAGCCCCGCATCGGGCTCTCCGCTCAGCAGGGAGCCTGCTTCCTCCTCTCTCTCTGCCTGCCTCTCTGCCTACTTGTGATCTGTCTGTCAAATAAATAAATAAAATCTTAAAAAAAAAGAATTAACTTGTATAATAATGTCTTGTAAATACAGCAAACATTAGGGAGAGTTTTCTTTTTTAAAAGATCTCTCACTTTTTATCATGATAGGTAACTCACAGAAGCAAGAAAGAGAACAGTCTGGGGGAGTATGGGAAACAAAGTCTCCAAAAGTAATACACAAAGTGTATACATTTGCAAAAGAAAAGGTGAGGTCCTGACAAGGTCCAAAAAGATATAAAACAGTAGATGGTGACCTGGACTCCTAAGGGTTGATACCAAATTTAGAATTAAAGACACACTCAGGCAATCCTAATTATCCATGGCAACATGGCAAGTGTTAACCCTGGGATGCTTCTCCTCCTCACCCGGCAGTCAGAATTCAATGTGTGAATTTGGAATAGAAACTCATTTCGCCTTCACACAACATAATTATGAGGTAAATTTTCTGGAAAAACAATGCATGTAATAGATTCCAAAGTCAAGTGGAAGTGATTTTTAAATTATTTGCTATTTTGGGTTATTCAAAATAACCATTGATTTTATAGCTATATCATCACATATTTGAAATGAATGAAAGAATAAATGAATTTATATACAGTGAAACATTAGATTGGGGTGGTAATTGGCTGCAAATAGAAAAGTAGGGCAGGGCAGTTCAATATGTAAGCTCTTATTTCTAGCATAACTTTATGTTTTAAAATTTATAAATGTTGTCTATGTAACATATACACACATAAATAAATCAAATGGATTTCAGGCTACAATGCACCTGACAGATTATCTAATCAAATCCTTCATCATCGTAGGCAGAAATAATCAGTTTTACCATTAAACATGTACTCAAACATGTGATCAAAATTACTGTGTAAAGTATGACTAAGGAACTTTAATACAGAGAGCATGTTGGTTTTGTTCAAGGGCACACTATTGTTTTAGGGTGGAACTTGTGTGGTTCTTGACTCCTAGGATAATAGTCTCCTAAGAAGAGTATGTCACCATATCCATCATTGGGTAACTCAAACCAATTTAATTAGAACTATTTAAATAGATCATTTCTCTGTCAGGTGATTATTATTTGGGATTGCCATTTCATGGTCTCCTAAAAGCACTTGTTAGGAAAGAAAGCAAGAAGTTTGGGTCATTTTCCCCAACGTTCTTCTTACAATAATTTAATAAAATCCTAATATTTCTTTTCCACAATGGGGTTTGCTGCCAGAACACAAGTGTTGTGAAAACCACCACTCAGCCTAAACTAAAATGGGAAAGGAAAAGACTCACATCAACATCATCGTCATTGGACACGTAGATTTGGACAAGTCTACCACTACTGGTCATCTGATCTACAAATGTGTTGGGATCGACAAAAGAACTATTGAAAAATATGAGAAGGAGGCTGCTGAGATGGGAAAGTGCTCCTTTGAGTATGCCTGGGTCTTGGATAAACTGAAAGCTGAACATGAATGTGGTATCACCATTGATATCTCCCTGTGGAAATTCAAGACCAGCATCTATTATGTGACTGTCATTGATGCCCCAGGACACAGAGACTATCAAAAACATGATGACAGGCACATCTCAGGCTGACTGTGCTGTCCTCATTGATGCTGCTGGTGTTGGTAAATTTGAAGCAGGTGTCTCCGAGAATGGGAAGACCAGTGAGCATGCCCTTCCAGCCTATACCCAGGGTGTAAAACAATAATTGTTGGTGTCAGCAAAATGCATTCCATTGAGCCACCCTACAGCCAGAAGAGATACGAGGAAATCATTAAGGAAGTCAGCACCTACATTAAGAAAATTGGCTACAACACTGACAAAGTAGCTTTTGTCCCAGTTTCTGGTTGGAATGGTGACAACATGCTGGAGTCAAGTGCTAACATGCCTTGGTTCAAGGGATGGAAAGTCACCCATAAAGACGGGAATGCCCGTGGAACCACAGTGCTTGAAGCTCTGGATTGCATTCTGCCCCAACTCACCCAACTGATGAGCCCTTGCGTCTGCCTCTCCAGAGGCACGTCTACAAAATTGGTGGCATTGGTTCTGTCCCTATAGGATGAGTGGAGACTCGTGTTCTTAAATCTGGCATGGTGGTCACCTTTGCTCCAGTCAATGTTAAAAACTGAAGTAAAGTCTGTTGAAATGCACCATGAAGCTCTTCCTGTGAACAGTGTGGGCTTCAGTATCAAGAACATACCTGTCAAAGATGTTCGTCATGGCAGTGTGGCTGCTGACAGCAAAAATGATCCACCAATGCAAGCAGCTGGCTTCACAGCTCAGGTGATTATCCTGAATCATCCAGGCCAAATCAGTGCTGGATATGCACCTGTGCTGGGTTGTCACCTAGCTCACATTGCTTGCAAGTTTGCTGAGCTGAAGGAGAAGATAGATTGTTGTTCTGGAAAAAAGCTGGAAGATGGTCCCAAGTTCTTGAAATGGTGATGCTGCCATTGTTGATATGGTTCCTGGGAAGCCTTTGTGTGTTGAGAGCTTCTCTGACTATCCTCTGGGCCATTTTGCTGTTCATGTTATGAGACAGTTGCTCTGGGTGTCATCAAAGCAGTGGACAAGAAGGCAGCTAGAGCTGACAAGGTCACCAAGTCTGCCCAGAAAGTTCAGAAGGCTAAATGAGTATTATCCCCAGTACCTGCCACCCCAGTCTTACTCAGTGGTGGAAGGACAGTCTCAGAACTGTTTGTGTCAGTTGGCCATGTAAGTTTAATAGTAAGACTTGTTAATGATAACGATGCCTCATAAAACCTTCAGAAGGAAAGGAGAATTGTGGACCATTTGTTTTTGTGTCTGGGTGTGTATGGCAACTTTAAGTTATTAGCTTTTTTTTTTAAATTTTAAAGATTTTATTTATTTATTTAACAGAGATCACAAGTAGGCAGAGAGGCAGGCAGAGAACTAGCCAATGCAGGTAACTTAAAAAATGTAGAAAGGCACAAAGGAAAAATGAAAATTTTGAAAACAAAAAATCAGGGGCGCCTGGATGGCTTAGTGGGTTAAGCCTCTGCCTTCGGCTCAGGTCATGATCTCAGGGTCCTGGGATTGAGCCCCACATTGGGCTCTCTGCTTGGCGGGGAGCCTGCTTCCCTCTCTCTCTCTCTGCCTGCCTCTCTGCCTACTTGTGATCTCTCTCTCGGTCAAATAAAATCCTTAAAATAAATAAAAACAAAAATCGTCACCAATCTGACTCTCCAAATAGAATCCCTGTTAAGATCTGGGTATATTATGACCGTAAGTTATGCCATATATTCTGCTTTTACCTTTCTTATCAGTTATGTAGTAGCCAGTTTCTCATTTCAGTACTTTCTGACACCATCCCTTAATTGGCTGCATGCTATTCCATTATATGAATATACTATAACTTAGTTAACCAGTCTCCAATAATTAGAGATCTAGGCTTTTATTTTTTGCTATTGTTGATAATGTTAGCACATTAATTTTTATTTGGTATTCCAACTTTTTTCAAATAGGGTTACCATGCAAAGGAAGAGTAAGGAAGTATCATCTATCCTATTTTTATGAATAAAAACAGTCATAGAATAAAGAGTTATAGAAGTTATGAAAAGTTATCTTTTGACAGTTTAGCACTGCTTGATATACAGAATTAATCATTAAATTAGGCCTGGTTTACTAAAAAAACTGGGTATATATATTTTTAGACTCTGAGTTGTGGTTTATACCATATAATCATAATATTAGAAAAATAAGTGCATTTTTGCAAAGGTTTTTGTTGTTTAGGATAGCTGTAAAGTTTGTACAGAATCTTCATTAGCAGTTTATTAAATATAAAAACACTGTGGTTGGGCTTTCAATTAAAGTTAAATTGGCAAAAGTTATAAATCCATATCATCTCCTAACAACAGAAGGAACTAATAGGAACCATATCTTGAAGGCAATTCTTATATAAAGGCATATATTTTTATTTTATTTTATTTTTTTAAGATTTTATTTATTTATTTGACACAGAGAGAGAGAGAGATCACAAGCAGGCAGAGAGAGGGGAAACAGGCTCCCTGCTGAGCAGAGAGCCCGATGCGGGACTATATCCTAGGACCGTGAGATCATGACCTGAGCTGAAGGCAGAGGCTTAACCCACTGAGCCACCCAGGTGCCCCCAAAGCATATATTTTTAAATATGATATTGCACTGTTTATTAAAAAGCCTTTGGGAAATTTTGACCAGGAAAAGGAAGGAGACTCAAAGGAGACTGCTCGCCTATACCTATAAATGGTGGCTTAACATAATGATGTAATAGAGCTGCATTCTGATGTGGATTTAAGGAATAAGGATAAAACCCAAGTAAATATATTTTGTGACACTGGTGAACTGATTTTAACCATGAAAGGACTGAATTTGTTAACAAGATTCTTTCTTATGAGTTTTATTTTATGTAAAACTATGTCCTGAGCTTTTCTTATCCTCCCAAAGAAACAAGACTTCTGACTTTACTATTCAATTTTCATGGACATTAAACTATATGAACTAAATACACGCACACACACCAAGAATTTCTGCAAATCTGTAAAACCAAGTTTCTTTACTATCTTGATGAATTCCACTGAGGTCAGTTTATAAACTAAACATTATGAGTGGGGATATTAGACTTATGAAATAGGTTAATAATTTCATATGAAATGCTATTGCTCTTCCGGGCAAGTATATTTCATAGCCAATAACACAAAATCAAGAAATGCATCCATACCAAGAACACATTTTGTTGCTGTCTTTTAAGAAAGGAAATATTATTTCTTTTCCCTGGAATTAATTTCTTGACTCATAGCTGTAGTAACTTCCATTTTTCCTTCCCCAGACCTAGTACAAATTCCACACATATTATGGATCAGAAAAGAAGCCTTTAGAAAAATCTATATAAGCCAGCTGTTTACAATTTTTTTTTGCTCTATTGGTTAGCTGCAAGTGGGTTTTTACATAGACCCAGAAATGCAGAAAGAATTCTCTATAGCCACATTCAGCACAGTGTCATACAATATTGTAAAAAAGGTTTGTATTGTTTTCAGGTCAGATTCTTTAAAGCAGATGCACATTACGATAATCTGATAATAAATACCCAAACAAAGCCATACATTGTCACATCTTTGAACAGTTTGTGCACATTATACAAATCATTGAAATACATGGTGCATGTTGAGATTAACATGACCAGCGGATAATGATGTCAGCAGCACTACTATATTAAGAATATGAGAAAATATTCCTGTTGCATTTATTCTCAATATGAAGATACAGTGTTAGCATCAAGTTAAAAATTCTATTTTTAGAATAGAATTTGCTACCAGAATACATCTCCATAAACAACCACTGTTTAAGACACTAAAATACCAGATCAGCTCATATATACACATATAAACATAATATACACCAAGATAATTATTAAACTTGTTGATTTTGCAAAAAATTTTAAAGTATGTATTATAATAATTGTGATTATAATTATATAATTATTATAAATATATAATTATAATTCTTATAAATTATAATAATTTCTTTGATTATATGCCTGTTCCCAATCTTTCTGCTCTAAACACATAAGTAGATTTGCATGTGATACACAGTAAAATATAAAATATTAGCTATAAAATCTGAAACAATTCTTATTCTGATAGTACTGTTGTTTAACACAAAAGTAATGATATCTGCCTTATAGAGACATGAGGATCAACTGAGATGAGATATACAAACACTTAGGATACAGCAGAGCATAGACAACCAACATCCATAAACTCTCTTTACCTTCTTCACCTAGAACTCATATTCAGGTTATCTGACTCCAGGTTGATAGTTATAAACCACATGGCTGCTATGGTTATTTACACATTTATACATTTTTCATATCTATGTAAGCTTTGGTTTAATGAGAATCCAAGAGAGTTACTTCGTAGAAATTAAGTTCCTTACTTTTTTTCATAAAAAATCCCTCCAATTATGTCATTACAGTTTTGGAATACTTCTTGTTAATTGCCATTATTGCTTCCTGAAGATGTACTAAGAGGGCTTATAGTTTCATAGTTTTCAGGGAACAGATAAAAACAGATATCATGTGTTCCATTTGATAGTTGTGAAAACAGAAGCGCAGTGGTTTCATGCAACTCATTCCTAATGACATTGCTAGGCTGGGAAACTGAATTTATAGGCAAGATCCATTCTTGGTCCATTACAGCATTCATTCTCTGGCTGTAACCCTTGAAATTGAACTTTCTTTGCATATTAGGTTCCTCATGTGTGGGAGCTGAAAAGAAATACTGCATTACCTATCTTCCAAGGTGTTTTAAGAATCAAATGCAATGTGAAACAACATTGAAAGCTATGTGGAATGCTGCAAACATAAGACTTACCAGAATAAACAGGTTTTATTAGTGATAAAAGCTACAACCTGTATTCCATCACACTTGCTTCTTTTCTTCTCTTCCCATTTGTTCTTCTAACATCCTCTCCCCTAATTCATTTCTTCCCCTACCAGTGAAAATCCTCTCTGTCAATTTCGAGTTGCTCAATAAGAGCACTGAACTGAGATGCTAGAATGTATTCTTTCTCTTCCCTTGTTTAGCCTTCATATTCTTCTGGCTGTTGAGTCAAGGGGCTGTTTTCAAGTTCCAGAGGCCACCATAGACCTTGGCTATGGTTCCCTTTCTCGATTGTCAAAGCCAACAACAGCATGCTGATGCTTCCCACATCACCTTTCTCTCCTGCCACATTTAGGGACCTGTGTGATAAGATTCGGTCCAGGATAATCTCCCCATCTCAAACCTTAATCACATCTGCAAAATTTCTTTTGCCATGTAAGGTAAAATAGTCACAATTTCCAGTGATTAGGGCATGGAGATCTTTGGAGGACCATTCAGCCCGTGACACAGCTTCTAATGATATCATTTAAGCCAAAGAGTCAGTCATTCAAAGACCAGCCCTGTTCCTAAACTTTTTAGCCATTTTTGGTCAATGCAGCTTGAGTCAGGTATTTTGCCACTTGCAACTTAAAAAGCCCTAACTAATACACAATGTGACTGTAACTCAGGCTTCTTTTTGGTGTGTGTGTGTGTGTGTGTGTGTGTGTGTGTGTATGTGTATATATTTGTATCCCGAAGAGCTACTATTTCAAAGCATGCTCTTTGGAGAATATTGATTTTTTTTTCCAACTCCCTGATTTTATAGAGGAAACCAAGACTGCAAAGAAGAAAACTGATTTTCTCAAGGTCCCAACCCTGTTCATTTCAGAATCAACAGTGAATTTCCAGATTCCAGGCTCTCATTACAGAGTTTGTATATATGAAAATGTTCGCATTCATCATGGATGTCTAACTTCCCCTGCAGTGGCCAGCCACCTCAGCATCTCTTTTGGTGAAGACTTGCAGAGTACCTCTTTGTGCCCCAGCAAGCTACTGTCTGGATTTTATTTCCAGTTGCAACTTCTGCTTTTCTTTTAGCTAAAGAAAGTCAATTGCCTACTTGACAATTGCACTGATTATTCACTCATTTGTTTGTTCTTTTTTTTTTTTAAACAAAATTAGTTAGCTGGCACTAGTAAACTAAGTTGACATCTAATATTTGTATATGAATTAAATCTTCACATATTATTGTGACTTTTCTTTTTAAAGAAATGATAGAGGAGCCCCTGGGTGGTTCAGTCAGTTAAGCAACTGTTCAACTCTTGATTTTGGCTCAGGTCATGATCTTAAGAGTCATGATCAACAGGGAGTCTGCTTGAGAGTCTCCTCCCTCTGCCCCTTACTGCGCTCACATACTCACTCTCTAAAAATAAATAAATAAGTTCTAAAAAGAAAGAAATCTTAGAAAGTTTTAATAACAATATTGTCATCTTCCAGTAGGCAAACATCTGTTACCGTTATAGTTCCTGATGAGCTGGGCCAAGGTGACCTTGTTCAGTTCTTAGTAGGGAAATGTATCTGTTTTTCCTGGCAAGGATATGAGAATGCACAATGGAAAAGGATTTCTAATTTCTGGGACTTAGAACAGCTTAGTCTCAGAGCCACTCATGACTTGCTCAAGAGGTGTCTGTGATGTTTTGATCCTGTTGCCAGGTATCAGTTTGGATTTTAAAAATAAAGTAATACATTAGCATTAAATAAACTTAGGACTTTTCAGAGTTAATTGTATATTAAATTTTATACCAGCAAATTTCATTTTATATATTTTGTTTATTTTTTGAAAGAGCAGAAGCAAACATGTGCTACCTGGTGTTTTTCTCTCTTCCTAGCCTCTTCTTTGCTCCTCATACTGCCAACCTAAGTGTATCCTGACACAGGGCTCCCTCCCAGCTTGGCAAACTCAGAATTCCAAAGCCGCCTTATCATGCTTTCCAATGAGCATTGAGGCCTATTTCATGGTAAAGTTTGTGGGGACCATCTGGACCACAATGAATGGAGAAGGAAGGGTCACCCCCTTTGGATCTCTCCAACAAATTGCTGTGCTTTCCATATCCAAGCCAGAATCCACTGTCAGAGTATATTTTTTTTTTTTCTTTGTCTACCCAGTGCTGCTGCCTCACTTCCCCAAAAAACGGGTCTTTTTTCTTGACATGGAGATGACATGTACAAGTTATTGCTGATTTCTGAAACTTCGCTTTACCCACTGCTGCTAAATAAAATAATAAGGTAAGTGTTGTTTTATTTCCATCTGTTTTCAATTTTGGTAGAGATAAAATTGTGTGTGTGTCTACATATCTGTCTGTCTATCTCTCTCCTTATGGTTAATAAGAGATGAAACTCACAATCAGATTGCTTAAGTTTAAATTCTTATCCCCTCACATGCTGTGTGATTCTAAGCAGGTTACTCACCTTCTATATTCCTCAGTTATGTCAGTTGTAAAATGAAAATAATAATAATGCCTTCCACCTGAGTTGATGTAAGATAATACGCACAGAGTGCTTGAACCAGCATCTATTTTGCAGTAGTGCTCAAGAGGTGTGGTTATTGTTGTTGTTGTTATTTAAGAAGTAAATTCTATGTCTACTGTGAACCAAGGAAGCTAATAAACTCTAGGTAGAAGTAGAGAGAATAATAATAGAAGAAAAAGTGGATATATGTAGGTTACCAGGAAGAAGACAAAGGAAAGAAGCATAAGAACACTAAATATTTTTCTCTAACCGCTAAACCACAAAAAGCTGTAGCACGTCCTTCCAATAAGCCCCCTATCTTTGGGCTTTCCCACACAAGAAGTCTAGATTCTGTAGTTGGAAAATGCCAAATTGAGGAATTCTCTGGTTAAGAGGGCTTCCGAGGACTAATTTGGTTGCCTCGTTACTATATTTAATATTATTTCTGTGGGAAATACATTCCAGATTACAAACAAACCAAGCTATAAAAGAACTTTTAAAATGAGACCCATAAGTAAATGAGGAAAACCAATAGAATACATTTTTGTTTGAAAAGGAGAAAGCAATGTAGGTGCCATTTGGATGGTTATGGTCTTGTCACCATCATGCTAGATGTTTTTTGCTGCTGCTTATATAAAAAGGAAATCAACATGAGTTTTTAAATGTTGATTTAATTTCAAACAAGTGTAGAACTAATGTCTTCACTAAACATTTATAAATGAAATCTTTCATTATATTTGTCTTTTTATGGAATAATAAGAACTTCAAAAGAGAATTTTTAAAGTATAAAATGAATTTGGCATTATAATGAAATTCAGGAAATAGTTTCAATTTCAAAGACATGAGAAAAGGAGGGAAATCAAGATGATGATTATCAATCATTGCAGAATAAACAACAATAATTCCAAAAGTACAGTTGTAGCTGATAGAAAGTGCTATATGATGTAAATTGTTGTTTTTTGTTTTTTTTTTTAAGATTTTTACTTTTAAAAAAATTATAATTTAACTTTTCTTGGTTAACATATCTTTATATGTACATGATAGAAAAATAGTATACTTAACAAAGAAAGACTTAATTAAGATACCAAAAGTCTGTCTTTTTAATTATTGACAATTTTATAGAAATAATAATAAAACACTGTGGAATATTAGAGTAGAATATCATTATAAGCCAGTAACTCATGAGGAGTCTCAATCAATCATTTTTTATGCCATTGAAATATGTTTATTCATTATATCCCATTGGGTGGATGCAGATGACATGAGATAGAGTGTGTTTCTGTAACAGGAACACTGAATCAACAAACAGTAAGGCCATCATAGCAGAATCCCTTTGCAAAGATGTAATCTCTGTTACTCTTGAACAAGGTTTCTTTCACTCTAGTATCCAACCCCCAAGATGGCCTTCAATGATACTTGTCTTCCAGTATTTACACCCTTCTGTTAATCCCATACTGAATGGGGTTCACTTGTGTAGCAAACTGGATATTGTGGAAATGATAGAGTATAACTTATAAGTGTAGGTCATAAACAACATTCAGCTTCTATTCTCTTGTATCACTTGTTCTGGGAGAAGTTAGCTGTTATGTTATGAGGTCACTCAAGAAGCAAGATGATGAGACCCTCATGCCAAGGAACTTTTGAGACTTGAAAAAACCCGAGCCATAACCACCATTTAAATCACTTCTAAAATCTGCTAAGTGTGCGGTGATTTGTTACACAGCAAGAGATAACTAATATACTCAATCTTCAAGACACCTGAATTATGTTATGTATTTGGTCATGGTATCTTCCAGCTACTTTTCATACTATTAGTAACATCTGCCAGCTGCAATGATGGTTGCACTTCATAATGTCAGATGTCTTCCACCACTTTCTAATTACCTCTTGACCATCAGCCTCTATTTCCTCAGTTTCTTTGAAGGTTTACTGTTTAACATCTAGCCTGACAGTTTAAGTGAAACCTCTAGAACAACCATTTGGAACATTTGGTCATCAGTATTAGTCAAAATTAGTCTCCTGAACTAAATTAATGGCAGAACTTAACAAACAGAAGTACCATTAAGGAAAAACACAGAATGGCATATGAATGCTCACTGACTGATAGCTCAGAGTAATACCCATCACATATATTGGCTTATTTGCTATGAGAAAAAATTGAATATGTTATATATTTATATTATATTTGTATCAGTAATGATAGGTTGGGTTTTGCTGTTATATACATAAGCCCCCAATCTGAGAGATTTTATAAACTAAAGATTATTTCTTTCCCATTCTACTTATCCATGGGTTTACTTGGAATTTTGATCTGTATCATCCTTACTTCACTCTAAGATAAAAGCTGTTGAAACATTTCCAGTCACCATGCAGAGGGAAAAAGCTATAGTAATTTTTACTCACTGTTGCTCAAATTCATTGGGCATGGCTAATTTCAAAGAGGAAAAGGAAATTAATGCTGTTATGTGCACAAGAAGACTATTTGGCCAACAGCATATATGCCACCACATATGTTCAAATCAATATCAAATATTTCTGAGATGAATATACTAAAATCAACCAGCACTATATAGGCAATGCTGTATGAGACAGACTTATAATGTGACATTTTCCTGACAGAGGTAGGAGGGTGTGAGCTAGCAATAAAACAACGTGGTGAGAGTATAGAAGGACCAAAAACAGTTATAAGTACAATTAACTATATTTATTTGTTATTTTGTGTATTAAAGACTAAGTGTCTAAGAGTACAGGGGAGAGCAAGGGATGATAGTAACTAAATGTTTGAAGAATCAAGGAGTAAATGGTAAATCAGTGAAGCCCTAGCATTTTGAGTATCTTATTAATGATCCTGGGTGACTCCAAGATCCCAAAGTTGACTCAGTCCCTGTAATAGTCTCTTTGATTAATTGGCTACCATCCCTGGAATGCTCAGTACAGGAGGAGGAGCAAGATGGCGGAGAAGTAGCAGCTGAGAAGTCATCAGGTAGCAGGAGATCAGCTAGATAGCTTATCAAACCACTGCGAACACCTACAAATCCAACGGGAGATCGAAGAGAGGAAGAACAGCAATTCTGGAAACAGGAAATCGACCACTTTCTGAAAGGTAGGACTGGCGGAGAAGTGAATCAAAAGCGACGGGAGGATAGACCGCGGGGGAGGGGCCGGCTCCCAGCAAGCGGCGGAGCAGCGGAGCACTAAATCGGGACTTTTAAAAGTCTGCTCCACGGAGGGACATCGCTCCAGAGGCTAAACCGGGGTGAAGCCCACGCGGGGTCAGCGTGGCCCCAGGTCCCGCAGGGTCACAGAAGGGTGTCTGAGTGTCGCAGA